>WEIU01017734.1:1666-20401 GCA_013389925.1 Aegithalos caudatus
CTGGTTGTGCTGGAGCTGTGCATTCTGTTTGTTCATTGCCTTCTGATCACACTCTTCATTTCTTTTGTGTGGCTGTGCAATGCACTGGGATGAGCACTGTGTCTGATACACTCTGCAGTGTTGTAGCACAGCTCCTAGATAAACTTTGCTTTCCTATACAGCATCACACTATCCATGCAGTGTGTAACAAGTTTTTCCCCTTGTACTTAGTTTTTGCTTTATGACAGGCTCTTTGTATCATTGTTCTTTAGTGAAGACTTTTACTGACAAGTGCAGAATAGGAATCTGTGTGACTCAACATGGGTTATTTTCTTCAGGTTTGTTTATCTTTTTTTTTTTTTTTTTTTTTTTTTTTTTTTTTTTTTTTTTTTTTTTTTTTTTTTTTTTCTGCCATGTGTCTTTAGTACTGCAGATTGCCATGACATTGCTGTAATGTTGCAAATTATTTTGATGACTAAGTTAGAACTTTTTGGGGAAGGAGGAGGTAATGTGGTTATTGGACTAGCAGCCAGCTTCATAGTACTGTATTGAAAACTACCAGCTAATCTGGTCCTTTGGAATTCCATCTGTTCTGCCTGGGGTTTTCTTTCTCAAAGGAGAATTCCATTGGAATAAGGTTGAATTCTTAGGAAATTACTCCTCCTACAGGATAAAACTAAAACATGTACAATTAAATGTGTTCAAACCATTTAGAATTGTGTGACCAATAAGTCATCTCTCCTTCTCAGACAAGTTCAGCTATGCATGAATCATCCTGAAAGAAGTTTTCTTCAGCCGTTTTTGCAGTCTTGTAATGATGAATCTTCTAAACTGGTCTGTAAAAATGCTTTCTTTTCAGAAAATTTTTCCCTGGCTGTCTAATACCTATTTCCTTAATGCAATAAGGAACAGTATTACTTCTCCTCTATTCCATGTTTTAGTGACAAAAATACCACTGTGGCCAAGTTTTCCATAATCTAAGTGGACTGCAACCCAGCAGTTTTCCTGGATCTTTCCTGTTTTTCTGTAGGTATAATCAGTCTTTTTGTTCTCTGTCCTTCCCTTATTCAAGATGAAAGGTCAAAAAGCTGAACTGCTCTATTTCAGTGGTGATCTGCAACCCAGGAGATAGTGTAGTTGTGGTTCGAGCTCAGATAAAGTAATCAAAATTTGTGGCCTTTTCTTACTTCAGTCATAGTCTTTGTGTTCAGATGTCAGAAACTCTGGAGTCGTTGTCCTAAAGCAGTGTTTAAAATTTTGTGTTTGTTGAAGGCACAACAGCTGTTGAAAACCTATTTAATCTCTGCATATCTTAGTTCTTGCATGTTATGTATGTGGTATTTCATAAACTTGTGCTTCAAGGCTTCCATTTGTTGTCTGCGGACTTTGAGAAGGAAAAATGCCATCTTGTTACTGACTTTGTTGTAGCTTTTTACCTTCTAAAGCACAGAAAGAAAAAGGCCCTGGGGCAACTAGCAGTAGTAATTTGGCTTCTGTCTAGACTTTAAGCATGTTGTGTATGTACTCAGGTGCCTATAATTAAAAGCAGTCACATCTAATTTTTGATTTTNAAAAAAGTGAACATTTATTTTTTGTTTTTTTTTTTTTTTTTTTTTTTTTTGGCTGATCAGATGTCTAGGGTCATCTTAGGGGATTGATTTGTGGACCGTATTATCCTGTTAGCATATGGTTGCCTGTAATTATATGAGTCTTGTGCTTGATGACCCACAGGTCCTTCAAACCTTTATTCTACTCTATAATCTAGTGTTTGTCTCAACAAGGCAAAGGGAAGTTGAAGTTTATAAGTCAAGAAGTATTCTAGTTTCCCTAGGTAGAAAGCAGTTTGTACTAGCTAAACTTCTATTTGTAAATCTACAAAATAGGTTAAAGTATGTGTGTCACCTATTCCCATTGCACGGTTCAGTTGCACAGCTGAACAGTAAATCGGATGCAGTGAAGCAGAACTCTGCCTGTGTGGCATTTGAAGGACCTATTAAAAATTCAGATATTAAATTAAAGTCTGTTGTGAGATCCTGATTTATAGCATATGGAAGTTGAGGAAACATTCCACTGACTGCAGTGTTTCTCATATAAAACAGCAGTAGGAATTTGAATGCATAACTTATCAAGTTTAATTTTTGAATGTTGAATTTTGTAAATGTGACTACAAAGTTCTCTACACTCTTTCAGAGTTGATATTGTCAGGGCACAGTAGAAACACAGCACTATATCTTTAAGGGAGGTAATTATGTATAATCAGATTGTGAAGAGCCCAGCAAATTATTTAAATTAGTAATAACTCATGTGTTATTTGTTGCATTCTCTGCAAAGTAAAACATTAAGTATAAAATATAAAATCAAGGAAAATAATTAAAAAAGTTTGCCTGTTTTGTCATGAAATGGAAGGGAAATCCAAATGTTATAGTCATGATGTGATGAGTTTAAGCACTTCCAGGTGAAGCACATTCATAGATGTTTCTATATAAATGTATTACTTATGGTATATTGCTACTTTATTTATCTTTACCTTTTCCTGCAGGGTACTGTAGCAAGAGGATACTTTCTTTACCAATACTGTGCTTTTCTTGCATGGTTAAAATAAAACACTTGGAGGTAGTAATGGGATAGTTTGTAAAACAGGAGAATGACATACTGTAGGAAAATATATTTTGCATTCTCAGAATGGAGGAAGAAAAAGAAATTTTTCAATCTTTCTTATCTTTTGACTCCCCACTAAACCACAACCAGATATGAATGAATTCAGAAGTTACAGAAATATGTGAAATGATTAAAAGTTTAAAGGACTACAATGTGCAGAATAAAAATAAAAAGAAATAAGTAAAATCAAACATGATGAATATTAAAAAAAACCCAACCAACACCAAGTATCAGGTTTCCAGGAAAATGCCATAGCAAATACTCCACCCTCTAAATCCCAGTTCTTTCCATGTTGAAGAGGTGTTGCACTGTAGATGTGCCCACCTGTGGGAAATGCCAGGCACTTGTAGTCCTTTAATAGAATCAACATTGACAAAGGTTAAGGATTAGTCAAACTGACTTTACATGGGAGGTTACAATGTTCAGGGTTTAAAAGGACACAGTAACACTATTACAAGGAAATATATGCATGCATAAATGTGTGAACAATATGATAGAAACGTATCTACATATACATACATACGTATTTTTGTCCAGTCATAACTTGAAATTGGTGTTTTTGGAAAAATACAGTAGTCAAAACATTTGTGGCAGAACATGACATGCTCAGATCTTGACATGAGAAATTAATCTTTCTTCTTGACTGGGCAGTATATGTTTTATGTAATCTTAGGAGATTTAAGTGTATTTCATAGAGAAGTCAAATAATTGCTGCAAAAGAAAGTGCATGCTATTAAGGAGCTTGGGAACTTGCTGTTTTAGTAATAAACCTTGAGAGCAAATCCATGCTCTTCCCTCATTAATCTGGTCTTTCAGAGTGCAGTTCTAAGGATGCAGTTTGCCAATTTATGTTGCTATTACTGGCAATATTTTGGTTTTAGATGTAGTTTTTAGCTGTAGAAAATGCTGTGGTGCTGTTGAAGGCAAGTGTTGGTTGTTTTTAGTCACTGGGTCCTCTGCTAAATCATTCAGTTAGTTATTAGTTTTCTGTGAGTATAAAGATTTCAAGACAATAATTACGTAGCCCTTAGTGAATAGATATTATTAAAATTCTGCTGTATTCTACTTTTTGATAGATAACTGTCCTTTGCTTTTCCAAACAGGAGGTTTAAAAAGGAAGTAGGGCTTTGTGACATAGATAACATCTACCTGATTTTTCAGAATACTTCTTGAAAGAATTAATATTGTATGTTCATGTCAACAGCTTGTGCTGTTTGAGTTGGTGCAGATATCTGACATGACACAAAGCACAATATCTTCATGCTGGTAGATACAGTATCTCTAAAACTGGGAACCAGTGTATTGGCTAAAACGAAAGGATTTATCAGGATTAATGTGTTACTCTAAGATGGTTCTTGCTCATTACCTTAAAGCACTGTATATGGCTCCTTATGGAAGCTTTAACTGCACAGTGCCTTCCACAAGTTCATTTCATAGAATCATTGAATGTTAAGGGGTTGGAAGGGGCCTTAGAGTTCCAACCCCCTCACCCTGTGCAGGGACAATTTCCACTTGACCAGGATGCTCAAGGCCTTACCCAACCTGGATTTAAACCTCCCAGGGTTGAAACCTGTTCCAGTGTCCTATCACCCTGACAGTAAAACATTTGTTCCTACTACCTAACATAGATTTCCCCCATTTCAGTTTATACCCTTTACTCTTTGTTCCCATCATTACAGCTCCTGACGAGGGTCTCTGCCTCCTTCCTCTCTTCCCAGGCCAGAGATAGTGGAAGGTTGCTGTGAGGTCTCCACACAACCCTCTCTTCTTCAGGCTGAACAGGCTCAGCTTTCAAATCCTGTCTTCATAGAGACGGTGCTTCAGTCCTCAAACCTGGGGAGGAGAACAGTTCTGACTCAGGTTATCAGTCAGCTGGGCAACATGAGCACCAGTTCTGTTATCCTGTAGGCATGCTCTGTTACTGTAGTATCATCTTTGCTCCTTACCATCCATATTTTTGGGATGGAGAGTTCCAAATTCCTTACCGTTATGAATCAGCTCAGACTGTGAAGGACGAATGAGAATGGATAGAAGAATCATCCATTAAAGTATCTAAACTAAATGGACAGCTTCCCAAGTTAGGTTCAGTCTTAGATGCAGTACATACACCAGAAATTGTGCTCTATTGTTGTTATAGTGACTGATAGTTTCCTTCTACATTTGATAATTGTGTGCACAGAATTTGTATGGTTTTGGCACCTACCTTCTGTTGTTCTCTAGATACCTCTTTTTGTGTATCCACACCCTGGAAAAATAGGGGACAAAGTAATAGGAGTCTCTGGACTTAGTAGTGAAAGCTGCTACACTGATAGGGAATTGGGATGGAAATGGTAAAATTTTCAAATTTCTGTGGAGCAAACAGGCAGATATTTACCAAAGTGATGATTAATCAGCCATACAAGAGTAGCAGAAATAATCTGGCAGTGGAAAAGACTGCAGGGATTTCAGGTTTGTGCTACTGCCCTTTTTTCCAGACTGTACTGAAGCTTTTTCAAGATTCTAAGAATTTTTGTGTAATCTTTCTGTTGTTGTTTTTTGTATATGAACTTTAAATCAAATACTGTTGCTAGTCACTGCAGAATATAGATACTGTTTTTTATTCGTATTTTAATGAGATCAAGTATATACTAACTCATTGAACTGAAAATTGAGAAACACTACTGTTTATTAAGACGTTATCTTGATCTATTACAAAGACCTATAATTGTATTATAATTATATATTATAATTGTAGGTTTTCTTCTTTTGGCTGTGCACTTCATTTTGTCAGTGCAGCTATCCACAGACATGCAAAGACTTCTACATGTCTTAAAACACTGTTTGTCCAACAGTTTATATTCTATGTGGATAAAAATTTATACAAGGGCTTATGTTTTAGCATTAAACACCTGTGCTTCAAGTTGGGTTCTTGAACTCTCAAAAGTTTGTCTGTGTTTAGTTTACTGTGATATCAAATAACTCAACATTTGCAGGTATGTTTAAAAGGCACTAATGTTCTTGTCAGGAACTTTGCCTCTACCCCTTTGATTTTTCAGTCACGTATGAAGAGAGTTGATGTATTTGCTTAACTTTGAAGGCTACATTTACAGCCGTTCGAACTATAAATTATATTGATCAGTTCTAATCTGACAAGAAAATTATGACCATCTAGTACCAGAAGATAATAGGAAGGAATAAACCAGTTTGAGACATCTCATAATTCAAGATGTAAGGATATCTGAAAGGTATTTTTTCTTTAACAGACATTTAGTATGGTGCCTTCTTGAAAGACAAAAGCGACCTTCTGTGAAGGTCTCTTTTGTAGTGTGACTTCAGATAAGGAAATTATGCATCTTTAGCTCTCTTGATACTGGAACTGTTTGTCATTTGCTGATTTGAAAACAGGTTTAGAAAAACACTGCTGAGATGCTTACCCACCAGTCTGCTTTAAAGAAATGTAATGGAATAATGTATCAATACAATTCTGCAACACAATCAAGTTAAATATCTATAAGAATTTTCTGAACACATAGTCAGTAAATGTTTGAAGACTGACTCTAATGTGAAGCCTATATTAGATAATTCTATAATGATGGGCACAGAAATGCAAAGTAACTTAGAACTCTCTGAGTGTGATACTCATTATCCATAATTACCTTTCATGTGATCTGACAGTGGCATCACATCTTTCTTAACCTTATGTGCCAGTTGTTTCAACACCACCTGGGCTAGAACAGTAAATTCTGCAACACTTTGACTCTGTGGTCTGAATTAAGAGAGCATTCATTGTCCCCATCTATCGTTGTTTTGTACCACAACGACACAAGACTCCGAGATCAGAAGGCTAAAAAATGACTCCTTTATTTAGGGATGCATTTCCCTTATATGCTATTTTACACAGATGAATTTGATTGGTGAAACAAAGGCAAACCTTTTCAATCACATTGGTCAAACCAGAGGGACATCAAGAAGTCCCTCCTGTGAGAAGGAATGAATAACATAGGTACCATTAGGAAAACATTCCCATTGTTTACAGAACTTTTCCTGGGAAAAGAATTTCAGAAAACTAAAACACCTGAGACATGAAACCAGGGCTACACCAATCTCCATAGAAAACAAAGAAAATATAACAGAGTTGAATTTTGATTTGTAGTAATGAACATGTCCTGCCAACCTGGAAACAAACTTTGGAAAATGATATGTGAGGATGATTTATTTTCATTAACTTGTAAGCATTTATTAATAAAATGTCTTCTTTTGTTTGCCAAATATGTAACAAAATAATCCATGTATGCTGTACACTGCACAGAGAAAGAAGGGGGAAATATTTGTAAAATGAATAAAATAAGTTTGTGTGTCAGGAAATTTAGTAGTTGCTATATTCCTGTTCTTAATCCTTGAACAGTCAGCATCTGCATTATACATGTGTGCTTGGTAATTGAGCTTAATTGGTATGCAGGGAAGGGTAAGACACATTAGATCATGAACTAAAATTAAGTATGTCAGGGACTTGCCCTGAACCAACTTATTTTTTTGCTGCTGTCAACATAGAATAATTTCTGTAGATGGACTATATAGAATACTTTTCAGATGTTCTCTAAAAACCTAGCATACAATGATAGAAAATGGGGCAGTACAAAACAAAACTGGTGGTTCATTTCTGTAGAAAGTAGCCTAATTAAGTTTGCTTCTGTCTGTGGAGGTACAGCGTTAGGATCTTCTTTAGCAACTGTTTTTGGAAACAACTTTAACACAAGGTGACAGGGTTACTGAGTTTTCCATTCGGCTGGGGTGGTTACTTCATGAAGAAGGGCTAGGAAGAGAAAGAAGAAGCAGAATGTATTTACATAGCTTCAATCTAACACCACTATTTTTAACGTGAAAAGAAACTTTATTTGAATCAAGTGTAGTTAAGATTAGGAAATAGTAATGTAGTGCTAGAAAAATAAACACAACCAACCACTTGCTCTCCTCCCCAGATGCTCTGGGTTTTAATACATGGTTTTACTTTTACAGAGAGTACTCAGAAAAGCTGTTAGGTCTGTATGTGTGGTCTTTTCAATCCTTGATATTGGCCTTCAGGGATTTTTCTTTGGTAGCTACGATTTTACAGTGTGAACTTCACCAGTAACATATGCACGTATTACGTTATTTTGGATTTAATGCCTGACTGGAAGCAGTTATTACTTTTCTCCTCCACAATTGACTGTGGATTGCAGCATGTGCACTGTTGCTGGTATACAAGGAAAATTGCTTTACCTACACTTACCGTTTCCATATGGGGACAATTGAAAAAGAGTAACAGGGATTAATTTTTTCAAGTGTCTGGTTAAACCCTATGTAAACTCCTATTTTTTTCAGATTAGATACACTTTAATTTAGTCTAGTTTAATTATTTGAATGAAGTAAATGGAACCAAATTAAAAACTAGCTTAATTCAGGGTGTTTATGGGTAGCTTCAAATTCAGTTCAATTTAAATTCAGGCATTTATTTAATTTGATGAACTTTCCATAATGTCCCTCTGTAGCAAGATGCCTATGAGAACAACTCCTTTTTGGTAAACATTCCTGCTTTAATGCATGAATTTTTGTAGTCTCAGCCTGTTCTGCTTCCAGATACATGCTTCATCCCATAGTTTTATTGTTTTATTTAGCAAATTTTATTTAGAGTGTTAAATATGGTCTCTTCATAATCATTCATTTGAAATGTATTATCAGAAACTCATAAATGAGTTGGCAGAAAGCACAGGGAGATGCTATTTTTTCTATTCTAAAGCAGAAAATCTTTGCTAGAAAATAGACTCATTGCAACAAAATTTTCTTTCTTTAACTTGAACCATACTTCTACAGGGATTCTCCAGCTGCTGATTGTGTTACTTAGAACTGTGATTTAAACAATGGTCTGCCTCTGTTTTTTGGGGCTTGTTGATAAGATATTTAACTATTACTACACAGAATTAGTCCTGTAAAATTTTAGTTAATGTATATTAAGGACTAAGGAATTTTGCTTTGCTGTGTGCAAGATATCATTGGTTTCTCCTAGACCTTCCTTTCTCTGAAATACTGAGCAGAGCTATGGGACAGCTGTCCCAATAACTCATTTTTCTCTTTTAATTCAGAGTATTTCCTGCCTCTTTTTATGTGCTTGCACATTAGGATAAGCACAGAACACCTAACTGGCAAGTTTGTAAAAGTCTATTAAACTCAGTATAAGATAGTGGTAGTACTTTCTCTGATAAGCTTCAGCACTCTGCTTAGTCATCATTCTTTTATTACCTTCTATTACAAAATCTTCCTTGCTCGCAAAAGTCTCAGCAAGTCACCACACCTCTTTCTGTTAAGAAACTAGGTAGTTCTCTCCACAGCTTTTACAAGGAGCAGCAGGGAGTGGACACTAGCTTTTTGAAAGAAAAATCCTTTATTTACACAAGATTATACTTTTCAAATTACTTCAAAAACACTGAGTTATGAACTGTGTATACAAAATTATTCTGAAGATGGGAAAATATTTTTATTTTGTTTATTTATTTATTTACAACCTACTAAGCAAGTTGCACTAACTAGAATATATGCAGTGTATACACAAACAAGTTAATTCGAATGCATGTGGTACCCATCAATTAATTGATTTTAAGGTTTTCTACTTCTTTGCATTGCATGAATGACATGAAAGAAATACTAATTCCTGTGTGATTTGTATGTAGTTAAAATAAAACTCCTGCTTGTGTTCAGGGACAACAGTTTGTGCATTTAACAATGACTTTTTTAAAAGCTTCCTTAGGTCTTGTTGGGTCAGAAACATAACCCTAGTTCTCTTTTTTCTTTTTTTTTTTTTTGGTAGGATGATGAAGTGGTTCTGCAGTGCACTGCAACTGTTCACAAGGAACAACAGAAACTATGTCTTGCTGCAGAGGGATTTGGCAACAGGCTTTGCTTTTTGGAATCCACATCTAATTCTAAGGTACACTGAATGTTTTAATTGTCATTTCATGTCACCAAGCAAGGATAGTTGTAACATTGCTTGCTTTGATGTAATTTACACAAATCTGTCAAGGAGAAGGGACAAACCAAATCTGTCAATAATATAAGGAATATTAAATGCCCATTCAAAGTTTAATTGTTCCTTTGGTTGGACTCTATTGTGGTGTTTTCTGGTTTGAGTTTACTTTAAAACTAGTTAGCTGCAGAAGTCCACCCCAAATAATAAGCTTGTTATTTTGCATGTCTGAACTCAGCTGTAGTAAGCCACACTGCTACTCAAAAGACAAGTTGATTGGTCTGATTCTAACTCCACAGAAAAGAGATAAATTATTATATTTGTGGTAAGTTTTTATTCTTTTGGCATTTATGTTGAAATGCCTATTACTTTGAGATCTGATTCTGTATCTGAACATAGTGCAAGTATCAAAATTACCTCATCTAATGTGTGTTATCTAAGCCTCCCCTAACTCTGGTATATATGCAGTAGATAGAATAGATGTAGTAGATAAAAAAAGATGAAAACAACTTTGTTGTTTATTGTAAATAAGGGATTTTGTTTCACAATCACATATGCTCAAATAAATGTTCTGAAGACAAAAATGGACCTCCTGAGGGCAAAACTGGTTTTGTGGACAAAGTAATGGATGTACTTGGACATTTTATTCATAGAAAGGGGAGAACATTGTTTAACATATTTGTTTTTTCTTTAGTTAAAATACAAATATTCAATGAGAAAATATATTTAAGGTAAAGCATCTTGAAAGACATCTAGAAAGATTTAGAACAAAAAATGATGGTTATCTTGCCAGCTTTCATAACAGCACTTTGATTTTCTCTGAGTACTTTCATACTTCACAGAGTAATGTTTCATTTTCTGTCTCATCATTTTGAATGTATTATTCATAATAATAAATTTTTCACTAGGATATTAATGATTCATTATAATAGCAGTGATCTTGATGAAGTAATTCATGCTGCTCTGTTTTAAATGAATCTTTTTAACAATAAAAATGTGCTAGGATAGAAGTGGTTGTAGTGCTAGTTGCCTGTGAGGCCTGAAAGATCTGTTTAATGAATTTGTTATCATTCAGTAAGTTTGGATATTAAATCTGCAGTCTCTCCCCATATAAAACTCCTCAATATTTGTCTTTAAGGAATACGGTGTAGATTTCATATCAGTTTTTGTATGCTTGTTTGCTTATGCTGATTTTTCTCCTTTTTTTTTATGAAATAATCTGTATTCTGCTCATTCTCCATGAGCTCGGGGTAAAAAAGCAAACAAAAGAAAGCCCATGCAGCTCATCGGTGTTTTAATTTTTAAGGGCTGACAGTTGCTAGGATGAACTCATCTAAAGTCATTTGCAGATATAAATACTGAGCAAGCCATAAAATTATCAAATCCTTAAAACAAAGTTGACTATAAATAAGAATAAATAAAAATGTTTCTATTCCTCATGTCTGTATCCATAGCATGTTACTATTTCATTATACAAGGAGTAACAACATAGGAAATATTCAGACAGGTATGTGATAATTTGTAGAGTTCCAACAGAGTTCTTCAGCCTGTTAAAAAAATTCTGTGCCTATCTTAGAGGCTGTTTTCCAGTTAGAGGGGGATTGTGATGCACTTTAATGCAAACAGTAGTGTGGCATTTGATTTACAGACAGGGATCAAGGATGGGATGCAAACCCAAGCACCAGTAATAGGCCAAACACAAGTAATAGACTTCAGCTATCATCCTGGACTTGCATTTTTGAGAATGCTTATTACTGTCCCATGCTTTTCTCCAGTATCTTCCAGGATGTGGGTCCTCATGGTGTAGCTGATGTTTTATTAGCACAACTTCTTTGTGTGCACTTTCCTGCTCCAGGATCACTAAATAATGCACACTATTTAAGTAATGGTGAAGATATATCTTCATAGAGTAATTTGGTAACTGCTGACTATTAATACTTATTTCTCCCAATAACACTGGGAGATAAGGTAAAAGATGCATGTACAGGCAAAGTAAAACATAGAGTTCATTCACCTGTTCTCATGAGCAGGCACGTGTTCATCCTGAAGAAAACAAGGCTTCATCATGCATCATGGTGGCTTGCAAAGACAAATGCTGTCATTCTGGACACCCCCTGCTTCCTTTTTCATCCCCCCTGCTCTATATGCTGAGCACAAGGTCATATGGTCTGGAATATCCCTTGGGCTTGTTGGAGGCAGCTGTCCCGGCTGTGTCCCCTCACAGCTCCTTGTCACATCCAGCCCGCTCACTGGCAGAGGGACTTGAGGACCAAAAAAGGTCTTGACTTAGTGCAAGGCTGCAAATTGCTCAGATTGACCCTGTATCTTGAAGAGCAAGATAACAGATAAGCAAGACATCAGGTCTACATTATATGTAATTTTATTTATAGGAGACAGTCTTGAATATAGAACACACAGGCTTACCCAAGATAAAGGCATGGGTATCTCATCTGTAGAGATGTAGTAGCTCAAGACTAACATTTCTAATTCAGTTCCTACCAATTTCAAAACAAATCTGTCTCAAAACAGATCTTGTTCTAGGAATTGGTTGCAAGTGTCAAGTGTATAACAATATTAGATTTATAAACCATCAAAATTTTTTAACATTGAAAAAGTTGCAGTAGCAATAATAACAAAACCCAAAGACATGCTGAAGACAAAATTTTAAATGCTTACTTTCCTTATCTCATGCAATTATTTCTTCAGCAAGTTTTGTCAAATCTGTGGCATGAAATTCTATTTTGTTAGTAAGAGGAAGAAAATAAGGGATGGCTGTCAGAAAAAAGGCAAAAGTCTCATTGTCATGGTTTAACTGAAGCCAGAGCCCCACACAGTTGCTTGCTCACTTCTCCAGTGGGATCAGGGAGAGAATCAGAAGGAGAAAACAGAAGGCCTTGGCTCTGTGCAAGCCTGCAGGAGAAGGGAAGACAGGTGACCTCAGCCCTGATAAGTAGCAGCTGTGTGAATTACCTAATACAGCCTCTCCCCTGATGAGTCACAGCTGTAGCCAATAAAGATAAGTGATAAAAGGGAGTGACTTAGTTGCTGAAGGGGATCATCATGGAGGATTGATGAAGGAGGAGAATCACAAAGAAGGATCCTGGGGACAGAGAATCACTGCTCTAAGGTCTGGGTCTGCAGTTAGAGCTTGTTGGAACCTGCAGTCACAGTCTAGCTGGGTAAAAGCATTCAGAGTCTGCAAACCAATACATGCAGTCAGAGTTTATCAGGAAATAACCAGCAGAGGCTGCAAGGGAAACCTACAGTAGGAGCTTGCTGCAGCCAGAGTCAGTGAATGGTTTGAGTGAGGATGTCTGAGTGTAAAGAGGAATAAACCAGGACCCTTTTCATGCTGTGATAAACAGGAAGTCTGTGTCTCAGCTCATTTCTACTCTCTAAAAAGAGGGCTGCTGTAACACAAGCTCTGTTCAGCAATAACAAAAACATCTCAATATTATCAACCCTGTGTTCAGCACAAATCCAAAACACAGCCCCATACCAGCCACTGGGAAGAAAATTAACTCTACTCAAACCAAAACCAGCCGACCTGCAAATTTCCGTTTTGGCAGCAATCTGTAGGTAATTTTGTTTCATCATTGTTTGCTGTACTTTTAAATTTATTCCTTGTATGGAAGACCATCCCTTTTATTAAAACTAAAATTAAGATTAATCAACATATCTCAAGATTAGTGATATCTGTTTCTTTACATTTGAATGCTATTTGTTGTTGCTTTCTCCATATAAATAGATTGGAAATATGAGGAAGTCCATTTATTAAATTATTATGTTGTCTGCTAGTGAAATAATCTTTCTTTAGACTTATGTAATGCATGGATTGCTGAAAAGCAAATAAGATGGAGCTGTGTTTTAACAGCTGCTGAAAGCTATTTCTGTCCGGAGTGCAGAATGAAGAATACTCATCTCTGGGTCAATCACAAAGGCGGTGTTGATCCCTTGTGAACCACTGCATAGCAGAACACTGAAAGCTGAGTTACGCTTTTCTAAATGGCATAAGGGTTTAGGGTTTTTCTGGCAGGTGGTAAACTCATATGAATTTCATTATGCCCCGAGGTATGGACCTACTTTACATCATTAAAAAGTACTGATAAAAACTGTGTGGTTTTGTTTTTCCCCCATCTTGAAGTCTCTGTAATTTGGATTTGAGAGAGAGGAAGATAACACAATGAGGGTTTTTGAAGGTCTAAAAGGCCTCCCAAGTTGGTTTTTGTTTTGTTGTTTGTTTTTTTTTTTCCCTTCAGCTTCATGAAGGCAGCAGTGCAGTGTGTGATCCTATGGTTTGATCTTTTTACATAAAAGTTATGGTGCTGAGAGCAGAGTCCAGAAACCGATAATAGTTCTATTTGTAAAGTTTAGGAGGTATTTCACATGGAAGTAAGACTTTGATAACTTGTTTTCCATTTTGCTTTTGAAGAGTCTCTTCTGTGTCAGAGCAGAAAGGTTCTTCAGATTTGGTGCTGGTGTGGCGTAGGCCAGTTGCTTGGGAATTCTGACTCCATTATCCAGAGTATGTCAGTGATGCTCCATTGTTTGTTGGCCCATAGATGCTACTGTTGTGTAAGAGGGTAGAAAATAAAGCCTAATGGTAAGACTGACGTACTGCTTCTTGTGCTGACAAATACAAATAATTTAATTTGTATCTTTGCCCTTTTTTTTGGTCAGATGAATTGGCAGGAGCTGGACAGGTGGCTATGCTTAAAGGGAAGAGGAGAATGGGGGGAGGGGACTGGAGAAGATTATACCTGGCACAGAGAAGGCTACATGAAAGTGTGATTCTTTAGTATTTATGCAAACTATTTCCATGCCAGCAGTCAGATTCTGTATGGATGTGTCTGGAGAAGGGTGTCTGAGTGGTGGGACATTGGCCTGAACTCCTGTACCCTGATTGCTTCTTTTCTCTCTGTCTTCTGGAGTGTAAGATCTGAAGGCAAGCGTTACCTTCTTTTTTTTGTCTTTACAGCAAACATATTCTCAGTGGCCCAGACAAATAATCTGTCTCCAGAGAGACTGAGTCTGAAACTCTCTGGCAGCTGAGAAACAGTATCTGCCTTGTGCACAGTTTTCGTTCGTGTAAATCCAAATAGATAAAAAATCATGTGGTGTCCATTAACATGGATGCAGGTAGATGCTTTTTGATCAGTTACTGACATAATGAAATAGTTTTTAAAAAATTGATTTGCATTGAGAAATTAGATCAATGTTCTTTGCTTGTGTATATATTGAGTCATTCTGTGAATATGCCATTTAGTAAGGTGGTTGGTTGGATTTTTTTTTAAATGAAACTGCTGTGGTTCATTTCTGTACATGCGTTTCCACTTCATCCTTTTAAAATAAGTCAAAAATTTTGCCAGAGCTTTGTAGCTGCACCTCCAGGCCCATTCTAATTGTTTTTGTGTCATGTTGCCAAAATTAATTCTCCCATTTAATGGTAAGGATGGCGCTTAATCTTATGTAATCTTATGTTCAGAGGACTCCCTTTAGCAGACTTTGACTAAAACTGTTGATTTTAATAATTTAAATGAAGAGAATTTATGAATACTTATACATTATTTGGCCTACTTGACATACATAAATTAGACACAGGTAAATGAAGCCTTCATAGGTATAGATCAGACAGGGTTTTGTTCAGTGAGTCATTCTTTCTCAGTAAAATGCTTTGTAGGAGTATTGTAAATTAGAACAGTGTACTTTGCAACATTGCATGTAGCTTATGAGACATAGGGCTTACAAATTTTTAAATTTTATCTTTAATATTTACGTATATCCAATTCAGTTTTTACTTCTTGTAAATATTGTATTAATTTTGAGCCTAAATGCAGGTTGGTAGTTACATTGAGCAGACCTGATTGTGATCCTTGCACTTATCCCAGGAACCAACATAAATCTTTCTTGAAATGGAAAGTGAATAATTAAAATGAATGTGAAACATTTGGACTATGAAAAACACTGTCAGATCTCCATGGCTGAAATATGGCTTTATATCAGCTGAATGTTATGGGCATTGTTACTAGGCATAACAATGCAGTTTAGCATACTCACACTGTCACCTGCAATTCAGGTAGTTTTTAAAAAGGAAACAAAATGTGTGATATCAAGCAGGTCACCACAGACTAAATACTGTAATAATAATAGATACAATATGAAACCTTAATGTTTTAATTTTTCATTATATCTCTTGTTGAAGAAGATATTTGAAGTTTTAAATTCACACAGGAATAAATTATTTCTGATCTTAAAGAAATATTTTTTATCAAATCTAGTTTTGCCAGAGATATACATTGAGTTTCATCTTAATAAGGCATTATTTTCTACAAAATATGAATTTAAAGCTCTTCCTATCTTCAAGCTGTACATTCATGAATGGGAAAGAGTGTCTTTTTAAGTCACACTCACTTACTTAGTATTTTTAAAAGGTAGACATTATTATAGGCCAGTTCTCTGGTTTTGGGAGTAACCCTGAATGCTTAATACTAGTTATTTACAACCCATGGAGTTTTATTGTAAGACTTCAAATGTATTGTGTACTTGGGATTTTCTTATCAAAATATATTTTAGAAATATCTAACACTATAATCTATAAAGGACCTGGGAACAAGCCTCCAAAGGAAATGGCTGAATTCCTAAATATGCTGGTAAAGTTCATGACATATAACATGAACATGTAGTGACAAAATCTGAAAGATAGACTAATTTTGTAGGTCAGTTTAGTTGATGATAATACTACCAATGGTGGCACTGAATGAAAGAATAGTACATGTGATATCAGTGCATGCATCATGTCTACTGTCAACTAAATAATGCAAGGAAAAATTCAAAATATAGTTTTTTTAGTATTAATGAATTGTTTCACACTATTAGTGACATAGGCCATCCATTTAAGAAACTTAACCCGAAGTTATATAATTTATGAAATTTAATGAACAAAACATGAGTTGTAATTTCTCCAGTCAATGATATGATTTGCAACTTTCTTCATTATTTAAATGTAGGTTAAAAATAAACCCTAAATGTTTACAAACCCACATATGATGTAGCTGCTTTAGGCATTTTTCTTGATTGTTTTTAAAAAACTAGGGTTGTTTGTTTGTTCTTGGGGTTTTTTTGTGTGTTTGTTTCTTTGTTTGCATTTGTGGGTTTTTTTTTTTTTTTTTTTTTTTTTTTTTTTTTTTGTTGAACAGATGTAGGAATTCCACTTCTGGTCTAAAATAAGTAAAGAAAATGTGAAAAATCCCATTAAATCAGTTTTCCTTTATAACTATATACCTCAGTAACTGTTTTGGCATATCTTTACTTAAAGATCAAAATGTAAAAAAAGAAGCAGATATGCTGAAAGCTGTTGTCTGAGATATGGCTGTAATGCTGCAATCAAAGTCAGATATGTGATGTACAGACCTGTAACTGATTTAGTAAGTTTCTAGAGGCTTCTGAAAACCTGCCAGTTTGCTGTGATTTATTTTCTGAGTCCTAACATTTTTAATACAGTTCCTAGTAAAAAAGAAAGTTATCGTTGCGTATTCGGTTTGCCTAATTGTATTTTGAACAGTCTGCTCAAAGTTGTGCCCTTATCCATGTGCACAGTTGATGGGTTTTGGTAGTTGGGTTTGTCTTTTTCCCCATTCAGCATACAAGTCTTGTGACTCCTTAATAATCCTGGAACTATGTGTTAAGGAGTGCAAAAAGATTAACTTGTCTTCACCAAATGCACTAACTGTAATAAAATAAAATAAACAAGTCCTTGAAAAATAAATAAGTGATATATTGAGGAAATCCAAATTATTTTGAGGTAGGATTTCTTATTTGGGTACATTGATGTCTAATGCAAGTTAGAGCTGCTGGTTTTTCAGCACAAGCACAATCCCAGAAGCTTCAGGCTTGCTGCCTTACCCTGGGAAACTGAACATCATAAGGTTACACAGTTGGCATGTTCTGCCAAGTCCCCTGTAGCTCAGCATTTTAAATATTTTCTCTGAAGGGTTTAGAGTGAAATGTACTTCATTAGTACATGCAGAGTAGTTACAAAGCAGTCATTTGAATTTTCATTAGACTGATATGTAGTTGCACCTCTGAAAATCTGAAAAAAATTCATAAATCTGTGTTTCAAGCTAAGAACACATAAAAGTATAAATTCTTATTTTAAGCGTTTTAGATGAATGTTTGTCTAAAACAGCAATTTCAAATTAGCTTCATACCCTTTCTTAGCACTCCAAGTCATGCTATTATTACTTTGTACTGAGTATTTTTAAGAACTGTTAGAATAAATCTGGTTTAGAGATTCCTATAAATAGTCTTAGCCCAGTGGGCTCTCAAATCAGAGCCAAGAAATGTGGCCAATTAATGAGTGAATCTGTGTTTATTTGAGGTATCTAATGTTGATCATATCTGAAACAAAATGGGAAAGAGAGTATCATTTTTTTTGTTAATTTCTTAAGACTTCTTGAATCTTAGACCTTTTGGGTCATGATTTTCAAGATTTTAGATTTTACCTCCTGGTTACTTCCCCATGAAAAAGGAGCAAGATGATTTGTGCATTTGTAGCAACTGAGGGAATGCTGTAACTTGCTATCATAACAAGAGTATTTTCAACATTAAATTAAGAGTGTTAGTATATAAATAGTCTGAATTGGATGAGGGAAGTTGGGCAAGTAGAAGTAGTTTGGAGTTTGAAGATGTATGCTTTATGACCCTGTGTTTGAAACCCAAGTGGAAGTTGTTTTAGTAACTTTCCTAGTGCTGACTCTTGGGTTACCATATGCAAATGCAAGAATAACATTTTCTGGTTTCACAAATGAAAGAGCAGTTGCTTTATTTTGCATTATAAACCAGAGACCAGATGGTAAAAAAAGTTATTATGCTCTTAAAGATAATGCATAAATGCAGAAGGTCACAGTTCAGGCTGTTTTTCTTGAGTGTTTAATTATTTTTGAATTATTGCTGAATGTTTGCTGTTTGTTTGAAAACCCGCAGATAATAGAGATGGATGTGAATAATGCTAATTGGTGTTTTTGAGCTTTAACTCCTTCCAAGTTATCTTTTTCTTCCCTACTGAACAGAAAGAATATATTTAGTGGGAAGTTTATTCCCTCCTCCAGCTATTTGTACTCTTA
>WEIU01017736.1:8075-90461 GCA_013389925.1 Aegithalos caudatus
TTTTTTTTTTTTTTTTTTTTTCCATTTTTGAAACTGTCAGATTCTTCTTTCTCACTAGAACAGTGTCAAATTACGGCCTTAAACCCAGAGTATGGACCAGACACAATTTGAAGGACTTGAAGATTTGAGGTACAGTCAATTTTATGATGGGGTGAATGTCAAAGGGTCAAAATAAGTTGGATAATCTTGCATTTAATCATATGTCTTTTTATTATTATTAAAAAAAAAATATTCCTGGAAGCCAACCAGCTGTATTTTATACTAATGCTGTTATGATATTGCTTGTAAGTAGTTCAAAATGTTACTCTGGCACCTTCTTTTTCTGATTATATGGCAAATCTTTCACTGGTTACCACTGTCTCTACTATGATAACTGTTCAATACCACAGATAGGATTAGGCAGTATTTTACTTGCATATGCCACATGTTTCTGTGTAATGAGCCTTAAAATCGAACACTCCCTTTGGGACAAGCAATTTGAACCACAGTCACACCTGGATTTAGCTGCTAGCCTTTACTACTTAAAAATCTCTAACAGAATTGCCATTTTCTTTATTGACTTAATATCTGGACTCAAACCAGACCTGTACCAGTGAGATACACATCAGTACATATGAAGACAGATTTTGAATCTCCAGGGTCTCAAAGACAGGTGACTTGAAAGTACTTGCTTGTGCTAGGCAACAGAGAATATATATGCAAAAAGCAAAATTTCTTTTGGATTTTATTCTTCCCAAATATAGGCACTGAATATATTCTTACATATACTTTTTTTGTGTTGCAAAGAATTTTCCTGAACAATATGCATGTGTATAAACCTGTCTTTTATTGAAGGATGGACAAGTGGTGGGCTGAAGTCAAAGAGCATTAGATATAAATTGGATTGTGAAACATACAACAGGTATTAGTCACAAATGAGACATCACAGTAAGACACCCTTCTTTGTGCATAACCTTTCTTTATGTAGAAAGCAGGTGTACAGTCCCATGCTGTGCTCTTCTTGCTGCTTGGCATGTTGGTACAAAGCACAGAAATAATAAACAATTTCAACTGTTTTCTTGTTACAGAAATAAATTCTGATTTAAGAAATACATGCTCCTGTGACAGTGAAATCACAGGCTGCAACTCCTAATTGTATGAATTCTTGGGTTTGCTTTTTAGTTTTGTATTGACAGAGTAGAGAAATCTGAATGTGTGCATGAAGGGGGAAGGGATTGAGCTGCGCAGTTTCTAGGAAGCAGGAGCAGCTAATAAGGATCCCACACAGATATTTTCATTATATGGATCTTATGAGAGAAACTACATTGTGAAATAAATACCCAGGTCATTGTTTGATTTTTAACCCATTCATCACTAAGATGAAATCCTGCGGAAGTAGATGGACATTTCCCAGAATGAACAAATGGGTTCTGCTTTTGCAGAAGGATTGAAATTTTGTCTGGAAAATCCATTGAAGCAGGAGTCATTTTTTATTAAGCCGATTTTACCAGATACTGTCCTTTTTCAATATATGGTATCATACAAATTATCCCCCAAAAGTTACATATCAAAAGATAGTTTAATATGCATGGAACAGCAGCTGTAACGATCATGATCTTTACAGGCAGAATCTAAACCTAAATATTTATAAGTATTTGTAGTAATGTTTATTTCTATACTGTGAGGGTATAACAAAGAATAACTTCAGAATATATAAAATAAAATTGTCATATGTTGTTTGCAACCTGAAAATGTTCGGGAACGGAGACCTCCCAAAACAAGACACCCACACATTCAGGTTTGGCTCTAAAACACATGAATCATGGTGTTTTGGCTATTGAAGTATACAAGATAGCAAGCAAAGGCAGTGCAAAGGGATTGAAGAGTAACATTACCTAAAGCAGTAATGATTTAGAAAGAAAATTCAAATTTGTTCCTGCCATTTGGTGGCTGGGTTATTTTCTGGGTTTGATTTTTCTGGGCTGTTACATGTTTGTGAGGCTTTCTAGATTTTTTTTTTAATAATCAACAATAAATCATAATATTTCCTAATTTCTTTTTATTTCTGCTGAGAGTTAGTTATCATTTGAACTTTCATCCCATTGCTTGATCACACTGGTTTTATGCTTATTTAACCTATTTCTTAGCACAATGCATGAGAGAACTGAATATGAAGGAGAATTCTTATAAATTGTATTACATTCTTTTTATTTGCAGCTGTCGTGTTTCTGGCTTTATGATTGTAACAGGCAAATAGTGTGGACAAAAACAAGTAGACACATATAAACAAATCACCGATTCTATGTTTTGTTCTGTTTGATTGTAAAACTCAAAAGTCAGCTCTCAGTTTTTATCAGCAGCTGTTAAAGTAAGGCTGTAGAGGAAATTTCTAAGAAGTGTGGTCATATAACCCAATAGTGAACCTGGAAAATATTGATTATGATTGGTTGCATATGCATTTTTATTTTATCTTCTTTTATTATTTGAAGAGTTAATCTAAAAGTTAGCCGTTCCTTTTTGTGTAGCACAGGGCATGCCTTTTTAGGCATGTTACTCTATGTTACTCTGCATTAACAGAGTAACATAGATGAAGCATAATTTTAAAGCTTTTGCAGATGATGTTTCCTACTTTCTGGGAAAGAACAGCACATATAGCTGTACCGACTGTTGCTTTAAGTCCACTTCGCTCTAAAGTTCCTATGTCTGGTCTTCCAGTTACTCTGTTATTTGCAACTGTATAAGGTATGTATATATCTGCATATGGTCTTTTGAGAATAACAAAAGGCTCAGTATAACTAAGTGCCAGAAATCTCCTAGGGCCTTTTCCTCAGTATCATCATGGCATATAGGAGTTTAATTGCATATTATTTATTCCTTATAATAAATTCATGTACTTTCACTGTCAGATATTATTAAACAAAACACCGCAGTTGTACCAAATAGAACTGGGAACTTCTGCTGGAGAACTTGTGCATGTTCTTCTATGTTAGAAGAATAAAATTTTGTGTAGAATTTTCATTTCTTTCTCCCACCTCCATTTTCTTTTTCCCCCATAGAATAGGATCCTTTTATTGCTTAGAAATTTATGCTGCTGTATAAACAATAAGCACATAGACTAGCCTCATAATCGGAGAAATCTGCATGAGCTTTTTTTGTTACCTGTAAAATCATCAGACTCGTTTAGGCATTCACTGGAGGCAACACTTTAAGATACTTTAAAAGAGTTCAGGCACATTTTCTTCTGGAATATGGATGATGTGATTTGCAATGGATTTATTTAGACATCACACATTCCATTTCACTCATTCATTCTAACCTTAATATGCACCTAATAATTTGAGAGACAGTGAAAAGCATAGAATTCAAAAATCCCTATGAAAAGAATGGCATGGGAAGACAAAAGAAAGACAAAATATGAGTAAGTGGACAAAAAAAAGAGAAAGTTTGCTAAAATAAATACAATCCTTGAATTTACTTAATCTTTTCCTGATATTAACTAGATTTATGCAAGGTCACTTCTCTACCTGCCTAGTTGCAGATGAGGGAATTACCTGGAACTGAGGGAATTCTCTTTGTTGTAATGGTAAAGCAAGACACAAGCTCATTCATATATTCCAAAATTAAAGAGCTCTTTCTTGCATACATGGCACCTGACTGTGTGCTCTGCTACTGCTCTCTTTTGAGCTTTGTATCTGGCTCTCTGTGTAGGAAATTTGTGTTGCTGGGATTTCTGTTCTTACTCTTGGATACAGTTTCTTAAGGCCTTTGTCCTACAAACTGCTTGCTTGTGAGTAACTGCCTGGGAACCCCATTCTATGATGTTACTGAATGTGCATGTAGGAAACATTTGCAGGTGTTCCCTGTTTTTTGGTGGGTTTATGTGCCAAAAGTAAGTAGCAAGCACAGAATGCTGCAAATTTCCTTTCCTTGTTCTTTTGCGAAAGAAAGGAGAGAAAGATTATGTGAGAAGTGAACTGTTACAAATCTATTTTAAAATACAGCTGAGTACATTTACACCATGGATTTGCAAACCAGAAATTAATTAACTGCTTTGTATTCTGCTAGGATGGACAAAGTTTTTTCTTCTCTTTTTGATTAAAAAAAGGAAGGAAGAAAGTAGACCTCTGTTCTTGTTCATTGTTAGCATCTGCAAAGGATACAGTATACAAACTTAAGTCTTACATGGAGCTCAGTGGTTTGTTTGTGGGCATTGTTATTAAACACATCCTTGTATTTAAGTTAAAGTAAATCAACAACATAAAGATAAAAAATAACCAGCTTAAAGGTTGTGTGAACCCTCATGTTCTGAGTGCAACAAGAGCCAAATGCTGTTTGCAGGAAACCAATGAAGCACAAAATATAGCAGCATGTGTCCCTCCCTGTGTGCATTATTATCTCTCACACATTATCTGAGGCACCCCATCTTGCACAGTGTGTGGCTGAATAACCCCCTGCTGCTGAGTGGATTCGTGCCTGCTGTTCATTTTTGAAAAGTAATTTTGTACAATTATCCTGCTAAATATTGATAGCTTTCAGCACTCCAGCCATGGCTAATTAAAAGACACACTGTGTAAAATTTTAATTAGGATTCATGTCAGGGTGAATAATTATAAATAGAAAGAAAGAAAAGAAAAAAAAAAAAAAAAAAGGAAAAAAAAAGGAGGGAATAAAAGGAAAGAAAGAAAAACTAAACTGGTTGGAATTTTTGGGGGGATTTTATTTGTGACCTGCTGGTTTGCTGTTGAACCTCTTTTTATCCTCAGATATATTTCACCTCCCAGGTTGTTCTCCACTCCTGATCTGAGGGTATGGAAGGAAAGAGTTCCTCAGTGTGAGCCTGTATTTTATACATTCTCAGTAGGTTATATGTTTTCTACTATCTTGGTTGCTTTCCTTTCAATTGCACAATAATGACTGCAGGAACCAGGCATTTCCTGGGGATTGATGGCCACTGAGCTGGAACCTTGGCCCCAAGGAAGAGAAGGCAGTCATTAACTTCAACTCTGCTTCATTCATATTGTATACATTGGCTTTGGTTGTACATGTGAGAAACAATGCTCACTTTTAAAATTTCAAAGGTTTATTAAACCTTAACAAAATACAACAAAGGACTGAATAAGGAAAAAGCGCTGGGAGCATGGAACTAAACCGCCATGTGTTCGCCCGCAAAATGGCTGCTCTACCTTTTTATACACTTGGTGTTGCATCAGGTAACCCTAACCCCTCCCAAAGTCCATCAGTCAACTCTTCTGGGCCATCCATGGGTGGAGATCACTTTCTTACATCTCAATTGGAGCTCAGGTGGTGCCATGTTGCACCTCTTAGTAACAAGCTGGCCCTGCCCCAAATGCCCCAGCTACCGAGGCTGTGCAGTGACAACAATACGAGGGGGAGGGGAAAGGACTATGAGGAGAACATACCATAATAACATAACTAGATATCTATAAAACTTCTCTTCACATACACATAATATTCATCTCTTAATTACGAGAGCCAACCATCTTATTACTCATCTACAACACACTAAGTCAATCATTAAAGGGTAATATGTGTGAGAGAGGGAATGAACCCTTATCTTAAGTCACATAGCCCACATTATTCTACTGCTTGAAAATGGGAAAAAGTATGTCACATTTATAGGCAGATACTTCTCATGAAGCAATGTGTAAAATTTGAGGTGTTCAGTTGTTATATCTCACCTGCATGGAAGATTTGAAAATGTCTTCAGGCTTGTCTGATAATGTTAAAATTTAATGCATGCAAGTTTTAATTAAAAAAATTAGTAGAAAAGGAGTGAGCAAGTATCCACCAAAAGTAATTCAAATTCAAAAAGCCACCTACATTTTCTGGTAAAATTTATTTCTATTTGGGGGCTGACTTTGTCTCCTTCACCACTCTCCACATTTGAGGAATTTGCATTTAGGTGTTAAACAATTACAAGAGTGTCTCTTATACACGTAATTTCCTCCAGTGCACTGAAATAACATTACTTAGTGTTAAGTGTTAACTTTCTAAGACTGCCACTTACTAAAGGCACTGCTAATTTTTTTTTTTTAACCCATTGACTAACAGACTAGATTATGGGCTTTCTCCAGTGAGAAAGGTTAAAACCCAGGAGGACTTGTGTTCATGGACAACACTTTGGGATCTTAGAATGGTAATGAAAAAACAGTTGGCTACAGCTCAGCCTTTTGGCATAATGTCTTTTGTAATACATCATATCTACAGAAGGGGAAAAGTCAGACAAAAGATTTTAAAGGACCTTTTGTTACTCTTGTGCTGCCAGTTTATATTCTCCTCACACTGTGAGGGAAGAATGTAAATTGTAAGTATTGCTGGCTGGAGTGTATGAATGATCCAGATTATGTAATGTGAATCAATGAAGAGACATCATCATTGCTTAGAGATAAAATTAACTGAGTATGGAGAAAAGACCATTTGCATTCATAAAACACTGAAATTATTATCTTACTAATGCTGGAAGAAGGTGTATAGGAAGGAAAGCTCCAATGTTAAATATTTGCCAATTCAGCCCTTATTATTTGTCAGTATGTAATTTAGTTATGGGCAATTTATTTTTATTGCTGATTTTATTCTGGGTTTATTCTCTGTAATTCTCAGCTTGCTGAATTCTCCTAAAGCTGGTGGCTTCTTTGAGCTGACAGTCCAACCCCGGCCCATCTAATCTGTGCTTTGCCCAACTGTTAATACAATGTGATCACAATATATCTTTCAGCTCTTTTTTATTTTTTAGGTCAAAACATAACCAGTTGGAAAAGAAATTACCTCATGTTATGTGAAATATATGCGTGCACCAATTTATGTATCTAGATAAATAGTGATCGGGTGCACCAATTTATGTATCTATAAGTAGTGATTGCTGACTAAATTTTAGCTTATTTTCATATTCTGTTGTGGTTTAGATTTTTATTTAGACAATATAAATATGACAGGTTCCTAAGTAACTGATTTACAGCTCTTCTAGAACAAATAATAATTAATAGTCATAAATGTTTGCAACAGTTAAACAGAAGTAGAAGCCTGACATGACAAATACCTATACTAATTTGGAAATCTGAAAAAGCAAAATGCTGCTGTGACTGTCTTCCAGCATGAAGAATCCTGCTTTTAAATGGCTGTCTTCCCTGGCAAAACAACAACCTCTGCTAATGAGCACCTTTGTCACTGTGGTAGGTCTGGTAATTTGCTCTTACCACATCATTATGGAGCAGTAGGTGCCTGAGCCATCAAACCCCTAATCAGTATGCTGCAGGGCCTTTCACCCAATCTACGATGGGGGTAATTTCTTGTTATCCACCTTCTGTCCACCAGTCCATTCAGGGGGATTTGAGCAAATCCTGGGTTCTAATAATGCAAAATAAGAAGAGATCAATAGCTTCAGGAGCCTTTGGATCAGTCTGTAACAGAATATAATTGGGTTTGGCACTTATAGAGTTAATGTCTTACCTGCTGAAGAACAGGATCTCCCTCAGATACGGAAAAATTTGGATAGTTTGGCTGCCACAGGACATATTGGTTGTGTGCTGATTCTCAAGGTGTTTCAAAAGTGTCTCATGCCTAAACCAATAAGAATTCTTGTAGTGTTTAAGACTCAGAGACACCATGGAATTAATAAGGATTTCAGCTATGGATTCTCTTCTGTTCCTAGCAATTCTAGTTTCTTTTAGTTTGTCACAAAATACTGAACTAAATATTCCAGGGTATGGTCCATGGAAACAATAAAACATTTTCTGAAGCTTGGGTATCAAATTTAAAGCCTGACTTTGTACCTCCTGTGCCTAATGATTTATTTTGTGTGACCAATACTCTGCAGTTGCTGATAGTTCATTTTATTGCCATTAAATCACCTCAGACATTCATTACTGTAACATTCTTTTGCAACTTTTTTAATTTGCATTTGGATTCCGTTATCCTAGATTACACTTCATAATTTTATTTTTTTTTTGTCACCAGACCATTTATCCCATTTATCGGATCATTGGTGAACGTGTCCTGGTAGATCCCAAGAGAGACAGGAGCAGTGTTGTGCTGATCACACCTATCCAGTGTGAAAACTACTCTTTGTTTCTTGTCACTCCACAATTTTAATGCAGTCATTTCAGTTAGAATTACATCTTGTTCTCATTTCCCATCCATACAGAGGTGAAATAGCTCCTTACTTCATAAACTACCACTTAAAATGTAGAAAACTTCTGTTGCATTTAAGTTATATGCTCAAACCTGTTGATGGTTGCTGGTTTGCAATCAACTCTATGACTGTATGTGTTGTACCAGCTCTAAAATTGCTTATTATTTCCAAAAACTATAATAAACTCCCTGAAAAATATAACAGAACTGAGTTCACATGGAATCAGAGATGAATAATGCATCCTTGCCAAATCACTCTCTGCAAGCATTGCATTCATGTGATAGGCATATTAACTTCCATGCGATAATTTGCAGATAAATTCCATCAAAAACCCTAGTAGTCAAGCACCTCTAATAATATGAATTTGATTTTTGCACATAAAAACTGTGGTAAAACCATACTAATTATTTTTAATTATCTCAAGATGAAAATATGTCACTGTAAGTAATTATGTAAATAATTTAAAGCTGATTAAATATTAATGAGTCTTTCCACATTGCCTTTAAAGTGCATATAACTAAATTTAAAGCAGGATCAAGACTATAATCACTAGATTGAAACATTAATTACTAATTTTAATCCTAATTCATTTAAAAACAGACCTTTTTTTTGCAAACTCTGCAGGGCATTAATTGAAATTTTACAAAATGAGTCATTCTGGCAAGGAGAAATATTTTTCAAATAGTGAATCATGACAAGCAGAAGGGGTTGTTAAAGAGCTCCAAGGGAGCTTTGGCAGCTCAGTGAAAGCAGGTCTATTTAGCAGCAGTTTGGCTTCTCCAGGATGACTGGAAAAGTCATAGTAACTCTCTGCTCTTCACACCAGCCAGGACACTGCTCTCTGCTTTCACTGCTGCCAGTGGGCAAGAGCGCTGAAGAAAGTGTGTCCTAAAGCAAAGAAGCATCTTTGTTGAGACATGCTGGAACAGGATAGAGAACACTTTAGATCAGCTAAGTAGTAAGAATTGGGAGGTTGATTGCTTTACTTCTAATCAGTTTGAAATGGATAGACAATCTGAGCAATCGGCTCAGGATTCGACCCAGGACCCAGAGCCTTACAAAAATTGGGCTGGTTTTGTGTTGGGAGTTTTCTGTCTAGACCCTCTGTACCTACTAACCTCCCACTTACTCCTGGGGGAGTAACAACACCCTCTGAAAATGGGAAAGACTTTTGGATGTAAATTCCTTTAGTAAAGAACTACCTTTTTGATATATAACTTGTAAGAATTAAACCCAATGACTGATTGGTTCTATAGGATATGTTAAGAAAAACTGCATTAACATATCAGTAATTTTTCTGATAGTAGATCTTAAACCCCAGTGAGATTATTATAACCATCATGTGCAATACGTGACTTAATGTCACCCATGGGTTTTACCACTTTTTTCTGCAGCTAATTCAATTGCTCAATTTTGCTCACTCAGATCATATGCTTTGTAAGCACAAGGGCGATCAGGACTCCACCTAAGGGAGTGTACTGTCATTTTATTGACTACATACAGTCAACCTACATTTGTTACACTTATAAGTTTACATTTGTCACCCTTTAGCTCCTCAGAGAATCCATCTTAATCAGAACTGGAGACAGGTTGCATGCTCTCCTGCTGCACAAGGCACCGCTTCAGCCTTTACAACTTGCCTTGGACAAATTATTTCTTTTTTTGTCAAAGCCTGTTGGAAGAAAAACATTTAGGCAATATTTAGCCCTGATCACTTTTTCTCCTTGAGGCTGTATCTATGTTCAGAGTGAATTGTCTTTTTCTTTCTCATTATTTTCTTATAAAGGCATCTGTTTTCTTCAACATCTAGTTACTGCATTTTCACTGAATTATTTGGCCTCAGCAGAGAGGCCTGAATACTTCTCCATCATAACTGACCATTTGTTTCCTAGTGCAGGGTGAGCTTTAATGATTCTATCAAATTGCCTCTGTGTAATCTTGTGACAAACTCAATGACATGGTGCTTTTATTATCAATTAACAAGAAATATAGCAAAATATTTTGTTCAGTCTTCAATGGCACGAGCAAATGCCATTTGTCTGGAAAAATCTAATCCCACTCATTTCATCCCCTTCAGTGTTCAAAGTCCTTCACTGTGTTTTTTTGTGTGTGTACCAAGAATAGTGTCGCAAGAATAGTGTCGCAAGGTCAGTGTCTCCCAATATCACCGCCAGTATCTGTGCTTCAGTGGTTAATGAAAATGTTCAGCAAACTCAACTACGAGACACATACACAAGGAATCCACTGGCAGCTGCCACCCAACCCCACCCACCTCATTATCAAGCTGCTATAGTTCCCATGTTCTCCATCATGACTTTTTTCCATATTTTCCACACTTCCACTGCATCAGATGTTCCAAATCTACAAAATCTGCATTTGTTCTGTTGTGCCAGTCCCGATTCTTCGCTTTTAGCCCTGGAAATTCTGCAGAACTAAATCTCTCTTTGCTGGCATGTTGGTTTGTGCATTGCCCTTTTCTTTTTCCACTTGAACCTGTTAGTTATCAGCACTGGTTCAAACCTCACAATTTTACAGGATCAAACCAGTTTTTCTTTTCTACCTTAACAGGAGCCTGTGTGTTCATTTCAGTCTCCCCCACATCTTTAGGGGACTGCACAAACAGGAAGTGTTCAGCTCTACACTGCCAGTTTGAGCTGAACTCAAACCCAGCTTTCCCCTTACCACTTAAACTTCCGACTGCTCCCCTGCCATACAAGTATATCAGAACTTAAAGCTGTTCAACAGAATGCAGGCCAAAGGAACTAAAGGGTAACAGAAAATAAGATCAACCTTCTTTCCTTATAGTATAAACCAACTTTTAATAATAAAAACGTCTCTCAGGTTTTCAGTGAGAATAACACATACATTTCAGTGTAAAACAGTGCACAGTGTAAATGCCCTTGGACAGCCTTCTCTGCATCTCTCCTGTTGCCAGAGGCTGCAGGCATGAGCCAGGATCCTGCCCAGGCCTTTCAGTGGAGCACAACTGCTAGGGACATGCAGGACTCATGCAACAGGTTCTTTTTTACTTTGGGCTGTTCCTATGGTTCTTCTAGTACTAAGTACATTTGAAATTGAGGACTCAGTGAGGAAACATCCATTTTTTCTTCAGATAGCAAATGGTAAGAGTAACTGTCCCAAAATTAACAAAAAGTGCATTGAAATAGAGATCTGCTCATCTGGTTACAGTCCAGAACGGACGCCCGTAATATAAATCTATATCCTAAAGCTGGCAGAACATGCGCTGTCCTAGTTTCTTGCAACACGTTGCTGTAGATCAGAGGAAATAGTTAAAAGTAAGAAATAAAAGAGATAAAATCAAAAACAAGTTCCTTCCCCAAAATTATTTCCATCTGTGAGAGAAGAAAACATTAAAAAATTAAGAAACAAGATTCAGAATAAACTGCATCCCCAAACTTGCCATAAATAGTTCCGTGTTCAAGAGAAGATTAGAAAAATTAAAGAGGCTTTCATGTCCAAATGAAAACATCCAGTTTTAATTTTTGACTTGTTTTGGATGTTAATAAAATAAAATTAAGTCCACTAAAAAAAAAACCAACAACACAAATAAAACCCCCAAACCTTTATTTTCTAAGATATACATTACTGCAAAGCACTCATGGGTTTCCTGACTGGGAGCTGGTTTAAAGGAGGCTGTGGAGGAACAGGAATGGGGAGTTTTTTGTACACCTGCCATATTAGGGAGGGTAGGTCATGTTAAGGCACTCACTCTGAAAGAACATTATTTCTGTCCTGAGACTGCTGACATGCTTTGATTAGTTTCAGCCAGTAATTTGGAAAATACTACAGTGCTTAGGGTAATACTGACAGAACGGAGAATGATTTTTCAAACCAGAAAAAATAGAGAACATTATATACACAATTCCTTTTTTCTTTTAACTTAAAAGCATCCCTAATACATCTTAATAACTGTATTAAAGGCTACTTAAATATTGAAGATTTTAAATAATGTAGATTTTTTTCAGTAAACTGGGAGTAGCTGTGTAACTGCCAGTATATTGGTCCCATTTTAAACAATATAATTTTTATTTAATCTTGTACATATAATAACACGATCAAAACCACATATTATTCCACTCCACATAAATAAGTATAGTTCTTCTGTCCTGTTTTAAAAACTACATCTCTTCAAATAATCAGATTATAAGACTGTATTTTTTTTTGTAATGTTTTCTTAAAAATCCTACACTCCTCTTCACTAGCACTGTATTCCAGAGTACATAATCACAGGGCATTAGTAAAAAGAGTTAATCAAAAACCTGAAAGCTACAGTAAGTAAAATGAAGTAATGATAAGAAGTATTACGGAATGTATACTCTGCAGCATAGAGAGATTCTCTCATTGGGCTGAAGTGGAAAACTACTCCAGAAGAAATTCTTTATGTTCCTATTTGAACAAACCATAGACTGTGCTATTCTTTGCTCAAAAGTGCAGGTTATTTCATGAAAAAGAGGGGTTTATGAACCTACCGCTAGAGGACACAGACCAAAAACCTGCTGGGAGTTAAATGTGTGCCAGGGGCAGTACAGGGAGAGAGAGGCATGTCCAGCAGGAATTTCTGAACCAAGCCGTATCTTGAAGTCCACAACTTTCTGGTAGTTGCACAAACAAGTCACAAGGAGAACTGCATTTCCTTGAAGAATAATGGTCATTTTCCAGGCATCTGGCGAATGGCAGCAGCATCCATTCTTGCCTGTGGTGTTTGTTTCAAGAATTTCTTCAAGAAGTCAAAGAAATACATGGATCCTGCATGGGCTCCAGGAGTTCCAAGGCAGATTCCTGATGCCTGGCCAGCAGGTCCCTCTCCTCCAGTGCACAGCAGCACCATTGGGGTCAGTTCGTGGGGTCCTCGGCCAGGGCTCCTCAGAGCCGAGTGCTGTTGTGGGGCTGCCTCGTGCTTCTATAAGTCCCCCTCTGTAGGTGGCTGGCACAACCTATAGAGTCTTCAGTGCAGAGGAAGAGTAGGGAATTAAAGATCATAGGGTTCTATAATAACAAAGTTACTGGAATAATGTTAAAGGGTCAGCAGCTTCTTTGCTATTCTGCAAGCTTTAGAGTAATGACATATCAAGAATATTAATATTTTTAATCTTAGTAATTGCAACTTTAGAAGTGCCACTAGCCATTTTTTAACTAAAGTGTTTACAATCACTGTTTATAATATTACTTGAGACTCTCCATCACTTCCTCTTAATTTTGGCTCAGTTTGGTTCTCCAACAGACCCCTCTGTCTCTTTCTATTTCTTTTGGTTTTAAAGCCAGTTCATAATTTTTCCTGAAAAAAAAAGAAGTTCTCCCCCTCTCCCCCAGGATAGCAAACACATAAAAGAACAGATCTGTTTGTTGATGTCCTTGAACAAATCTTAAAATTAATAATCATCTTTTCAGAGAAGTTTTTTTATTCACAAGATTATCAAATTACAACAGTGGTTAAACCTAAGCACGTTGACTTGTCATTCATGTATTACTTTGTGAGCTTTTTCTTGGCTTTTTCTTCTTTTCATCAGAATAATCTCAAGTCTTTCATAATTTTCAAGACAGCTATTACAGATTTGGGCTAAGAAATGTAATCCCGGGAGTTAATCCACCAGATCTTTTAACGTTGCTCAGTTCAGATAGAACGCAGTAGGAACAACATATCTGAGCTTTATTGCCCTGAAATAATCCAGGTAAATAGTTCTGGAATTTATCATTGTTATTTAGAGTGTACTCAAAAGAAAAAACTGCCTCATCTTGTGATTTGTTTTTAAAACTGCTTTTTTTTGAAGGTAACATGTTTATGGCCATAACAATGGAGCCAAAGTAATGTATGGCCATTAAGAATGCAAAATAACTACACTGCCAAAACACTGATGGATGGCACCCAGGCCATGGTAGAGGAGCCAACACCATTGTTTTGTTTGATTTTGAAATAGCAATTACAATCCAACAGAAGGATAAGGTTCTAAATGGAAAATCCTACTCTTTTTAATGTCTCTGAGAAAATGAACCCTGACTCCTAGAGGAAGCGTCACCACCATCTCTAAAGTTTAAAATCATTTTCTATAAACATTTTGAGGAGTGAATAGGAGAGAAAAAAGAAAAATTAAAAAAGGGACTAATTCAGACTAACTCAGAAGTCTCAATAGGTGAATAAGGTATCAGTGTTTAAGGAAGTCTTCTTAACACTGAACCAATGTGCTCTTTGGAGGACTCAGGCACTACTTCTGTCTGAAGATATGGCACAGACTTTGCCAGACATTTTCTGACACTGATTCTTGTGGGCCAGAACTGTTTTGCCTTCATGTAAACAATGCCATTAACAATAGCACAAGCAGAAATTTCTATGGTTTTCGTACAGGCAGATTCTGTATATATTGTCATCTAAACCACGACAAACTGTTACTGCCATTGTGGCAAAACGCTGCTGTGTTACAGTTTATGAAAGGACATTCTTTTCTTTCTGAGAGGTGAAATTGGAAGAAATTGACCCAAGATACTTGACTTACAAGTAAAGGTATTTTTCTGTAGTAGAGAGAGATGAACATCTCTATCTCCTATTAGGTGCAGTAGGATTCACAAATGTACAGTGCTTTTCAAAGCTGCCTTCTAGACAAACCCATATATAACCAACCCTGGGCAACTGAGGTTCCTTAGGGCTGCATTACTGTGTGCTTACTCTGACTGGAAGTGCTTGCTCTTAAACCTGCTCTGCCAGAACTAAATCATCAGACTCTTGTAAGCACACTACTGTATTATCTTTGCATATCTGCAGTCAAATTTGCTCTTCAGGAGTTTTTCTTTCTAAACATTCCAGAGATGACTGTCCATCACTAGCTTTGCCAACTCACAGAAACAGTCCAGAAAAGATCAGCTATGTTTGATTCAGAAAATGTAGAAACCCTTGAATCTGATGATCTGCAAATCATCAACAGCAAAGCTGATTAATCTACAGTGTGTACTTAGTTTAGTACAGGGAGAAAAAAGAATATGATTAAAAAAAAAAATGTTTCCAGTATTGCTATTAAGATAATTTTTGGTTATAGCAGGAACTCCACAATTATTACCCAAACAAAATCAGCACTCAGAGAAAATGTATAATATATAATATCCTACCGAGGTGCATGCTGTGGCATTTGGTCCATCACTTTCAGATTCTTGGCAGAGATTTCAACCCTTGGTCCCTGTGGAAACAAAGAATTTATGGTACCAACAGTATTGATAAAGCAAATGATCCTTAGGAAGAAATATTATAATGGCAGTATGATTCCTATTTGAGAATCCATCAACTACTTCTAAAAGATTTGGAATCCATTGCGTGGATACAATTATCTATGTTTACTTAAAAGATAAAGTAGTCCTCAAGCACTTTACAAGCACTCCTGTCTGGCACTAGGTAATTTCTGCTATTTTAACACTATGATTGAGACTTGGGTTTTTTCTGTACAGAATTTTTCTTAAATATGCTGCACACTGTCTCTTTTCTAACTGTCAAGGTACACACAATATACACTGAAGCATAGATGTGAATTGCTGCAGGGGCTGTACATGCAGAAGTTAACTTGTTCCTGTCACACATGGGTGTAATTATTCAGCCATTAGTAGGAATTGGGATATGTAGGTTTGCAGTGCACAAAGTACCGTGCCACATCAAAATAAACTGGTGTTTGCACCATGATGTTACTGGACAAGGGTGGCACGCATCAGACACATGCAATCACTCACCTGCTTTCGCATGATGTCCGTAGCTTGCATGATACACTTGGGCAGGAGCCCATGGCTGCGGGCCAGGATGGCTGCTTGCTCCAGGGACACACTCAGTGTACTCCTGAACCAGGGAACAAGAGTCAGGGAATCACAGATCATAGCTTCAAAAGTATAAATAGGCAAGTGCAGGACACTTACCTGTTATGTAGTTGCTTCTGTTAGCTATTTGCTTTTATTTACTTTCTTAAATTTTCTTACATACAAAACTATTAAATGACCTCAGTCTCGCTGCACCTGGATACTGCAATTGTTTGAATCTCCAGCATCATTACTACAAGGCTGTGTGTCACTGCTCTTCTGCATTGATTCCTTTTAAAGAATTCACAAATTTATCTTTTCTTTTTAGACACTGGCAGAACAGTGGTGTGTTTCAAAATCAATGTATGAACATGCCAAGATTCTAAATCTATTTTTGAGCAACTTCCTACATTTTCAGTGTGTCTTCAGACTGAAGACAATGCTGACTGCAAGTTCTATGCAATGAGATCACTTGGTCAGTTGCATTAGATGACGAACTGAAACACAAAATCTTTTGTGTCAATATTACTTATTACCAAAAGTATTAAAAGTTACAACCTACTCTGAAGTAAAGACGTCAGCAGATTTAGGTCCTTATTACATTCCCTTAAAATTTACCTTATTTTGCTTTGAATAGGATCACATACATCTCTAGAAAGGACAGAAGTTGCCACCACAGCAGTAGCACACAGGTTTAAACCTCACTCACCTCTGCATCCCAGTGGCGCACATGGTGATCTGACAGGCTCCCAGTCGGTAACAGAGCTCAGAGGATATGGGCAGCAGGCCAGCTCCTGATGAGGCACTGCTGGAACATCCTGACTGCATTGGCTTTGTACTGATGAAAGACTTCAGCAGCCTGCAAAGCTCATCCATTGCATTGATAGGACGAATTAGCTAAACAAAGCAATACAAAAACAATCAGTAGGATATTAATACCTTCAAGTGATAAAGACGATATTACAAGCCTTTATTCTATTGTCTAAGCACAGTATCCTACACCAGAGTAACTGCCACACAGTAACAACTGTTTACAATATATATGAACTTTGGAAGTGGCAAAATAAAATTACTTAGGCTTGGGACAAATTTTTATCACAAAATCACACAGATTGTTTGCATTGTGTCCCTTGCAGTAGCATTTTAATGCTTTACATGCACATATCCACGTCACCTGCCCAGTTAGACAGACTGCCTATACCTGAGATGCTGGACAGCACTGTTTTCTTGTTTTCTCTGCAACAAAGAGTACAAAGTGAACAAAGTGCGACTTGCAAATTGAACACGTGTTCATTTTCATGCATCTGTGGGAGAGGATCATGAGCCCATGCTGTCCAGCATCAGTCAGCGAGTTTGGCAAGGGCAGGCAGGGTCATACAGTCTCCTTAGTGCTGCAGTGAAGGGGGTTTGTGACTAGCCAGGTTCTGCACATTTTCTTCTCAACAAAAGAACTGTAGCCAAACTTCAGAGAAATTCAGATCCCCCCTTTAAGTCTAGGAATATTTTAAAACGCTGTTTAGGTTTGTATAGATCTGCCATACAGGTATCTCACAACTGGAATTTTAGAGATGCTGAAATAATACATATATGAGAGAATTTTTTGCAGACATAAATGCAGAAACAATACCTGGTCAATCTTCACCGCAGTAGTATTGGAATCAGTGGGCAAGTTTGATCTCTCTAGGTAAAATGTCCTGCAAAAAGGCCAGCAGGTACTACATTAGTTGGGTTTGTCCCACTTCAAGCACATATATGTATATGATCTTGTATAAAACAGCTGAGAAAACTATGCTAAAAATCTTCCATTTGAAGATCTGATTCCTTATTGAATCATCCTGATTGCAGTAATTTACAGAGTCAGTACTAACATATTCCAAATCCTCATTAAGAAAAATATAATTTTAGCTATCCACAAAATTCTGAGGTCAAATTGGCATTCCTCCTGAATGGGCTAAAATATTGGAAGAAAATCACCACATTTCCCCCCACAATGAGGATGTCCAAAAATCCTATTTGTGCAAAAACCGCATCAGGAACGAAGCATCTTTTTCATTAAATTTTAAGGCCCCTATCAAGGCGTGCTCTGAAATTTTCAGTGTTTCTTTAGGCAAAGCAGAAGTACAAAATACCTGAGTTTACGGTAGTATTGCTGCACTTTTTCGAGTGAAATGCCATTAATTTGCTGTGGGACTTCTTCTAGTGATGAACCAGCTGGTTGTGATTGCCCCTCTGTACTCTCTAGAGCTGAAGAAGAAAACATTTTACTAAAGCTATGTTATTAGTGGCTTTTTAAAATTCATTTATTTATCTCTGTATCATCTCATTGCTCAGCAGATGACTGTTGGACCATGTAAAGGCTGATTCTATTGCTCTATAACTTTAATGCTTTTCCCAGTATGGGAGTACAGTGGTAGTTTCACAGAGGTGAGCTTCACAGAAAGCAGGTCTGTCTGACAGCAATTACTCCCTATTAATGGTCCCTTGAATTCCTGTGTTGTATTCTGGTGTGAATATATCAAGTTGATTTCTAGCCCAGATGATTCTGTCATGATGTTTGCTTTTTAAAACACTTCTCTGTTGCCTGGGCTCATCTCCTGATCCTACACTAGATCAACCTATCTATGTAGTCCAGTATAATGTCTCTATGGCTGAGGCACAAAAAAGCCCCAAAGCAGCACATCTTGCTCTCATGACTGTGTCAAATTCTAAAGTCAAATACTCCCCAGGGCTTCCTAAAATAGAAGTATCTGCTTCCTAAATGAGTCTGTACGTCTCAGCTGCTTTTTTTAAGAGCTTCATGGTCATTCTTTATTTTAAGTCTTTCAAAATCAGAAGTTAGCTTATTTTTCTCAAGAAAGCTTTTTATAGACACCTTTTGTAAAGAGCACTGTGTGCAGTTTCAAGGTTCCCCCATTCTGAAACCGAGCAGGCAGTTTGGAGAAGTAGTAGCTGTCAAGATAAAAGATAACCTTCAAGGCCTGACGACTTCCTTCGATGTGGTAGAAGACATGAGTATCTGGAGAAATAAAGATAAAACACGTGCTGCTTTACCACAGCAGGAGAATTCTGATACCACTACCTGCTATCTGAGTTTGTTAGATTACTTAATGACATATCACATTCTCCACCTTAAGGTGAATAAGGGAGAGTCTTTATGGAAAGAATACAGGTTCTGAAATCTTAAACTTAAAAGATCATAGTTAGTGTGACCTAGCATGTTTGATGCAAATACAGTAAATATGGTTAATAATTAGAATCCCATGTTGTTTCATGGCATTTCATAGCCGGTAGACATGCAGAGAGAGATCCGGCAGGGTAAGACACTGGACACGGAAAAGCTGGGAATTCACTAGAGGAAGCGTGGTGCTAATTCTCTGTCATATCTCCTCCCTACACAGGGAATCACGCAGGTAAGGCACACTGGCACAGGCCACAGAACACTCACCACCATTCCATGGTGTCAGTCCTGCTTTAGGGGCTGTGTGCTTGCAGGGGAAGCTGAGGCAATAGAGCAGTGCTTCAGAGAAGCTGCCCAGTGCTCTCTAGGTGTGACATGGTCTCTTAGATTTACAATCATAGAGGATATTAATCCATTGAGCATACCAAAAAAAAAAAAAAAAAAAAAAAAAAAAAAAAAAAAAAAAAAAAAAAGAAAAAAAAAGTGCCTCACTCAGAGAAACCTCAGGGAAACAGAGGATACTCACTTGCTACAAGACCTTCATCCAGCTGCTTGAAAAAAAAGGCAACTTTGTCTATTTCAGCCAGAGTGACCTGGATGTCTTCCAGCATGGTGCGCTCCTCCTTCTGTAGAGCAAGGCCATAGATACAAAATAGGTTATTACCTACAAGAAGATGAGTGACGGGAAGATACAGGAAAGTTGTTAGGGGCATGTTTTGGTTCAGGAAACCTAAAGCAGAGTGCAGAGCTTTCCATTAGCTCCATCCCAGCCAGGAAATCACTAACAGCTTTTTAACTGTGTGATATAACTTTAAGCATCCTTTGCTTAGATGGTGATTCACAAGTAGAGAGGTTTAAGAACTGAGTAAGTTTGAAGGCATCTCTTTCTCCAAACTTTATACCTACAAATAGCTGCTCAGTTACTGCAAGGTGAATGCTGATACATTCTATGCAATGCAAAGAAATAGCAGTTACATGCATAGATAGTTTGGATTGTATTTTATAAAAAATCTCCACATTCAATCTACAATATCTACAAAGTAGAGAAAAATACCTCCCTTCTCTATAATATCAGAGCTACTTGTCTGGTTTGTGCCTGTTTTCTTAGCATTTTTAGAGTTTCAGCACCTGATCTCCTGTAGCTGTGACTCACCTGTTCATTAGTGGGGAGGAACTATGGAAGGTCAGCTCCTCTCCTTAGACATGGTGCCTCAGGCCCCAGCACCACAAACCTGAGAAAGAGACTCCACTCTGTTTGTCTGAACTCCTGCAATACTCAGAACTTCCTCACCCATTTGGGAGATGCACGTCCTCACCAGGGGATGGTGGGGATGCTCATGCAACCAACAGCTGGGCACTAAAATCTCTCTAAAAGCAGCAACATTGCTCCAAATATGAAGGCTGACTTTTCTATAGTGTTCTAGTGTGACAATTGGTCCAGCATTTGTGAAAAGGCAAATATGACCGGATAAGGAATATGGAACTTGGTTGTCAGCTGTGGAAATCTCCAGAGTTTGCAGTAGTGAGAGTCTGAATATGCTGCTGGAATGCAGGGTAGAGGTTAAACAGCTCTGGATGTGCTGAGTGGCACAGAATCACACCGGTAAATGTAACCAGACCCGAGGATACCACAATTCTTCATCTTACCACGGTGGGGGAGAGAAGAGACTGATAGTTCAGTAAAACTCCAGTGGCTGCTATCTGTTCCAGCCATTTTCTGCTGGCATCTCTGCTGCTCTCTTCATATTCCCCATTGTTGTTGTACCGATAGTTGAGAGCAGCCAGTAACTGCTCTGAAAAGGTGCAAATAGCAGCCACAAGAGACTGACAGAAGATGGAATCACGTCTCAGCTGCAGCTTAGTATCTGTCAGAGAAGGGGAGAGAAGCATAAAGAAGTCATGAATATACTCATCTTCCTTCTCACTGCCAGCAAAGTAGTTTGTGTGCGTGTGTGTGCGGGCACATGACGTTCAGCTTCTGCTGCAGCTTTGCACTGACTTCACAGATACCCTCTCCTTGCTGTGTGACCTGGCTGGATGGATAAAGACAGCACAGCTGGCAACAGTGCATGTTGTGAAATTTTCTAGTCCAATTAACTGCTCGTTACTCCCTCTGCGATCTGCATGCTCCTTCTGACTGGAAAGAAACAAACTACTGAAAAGTAACTAACTCCTTAGTTATAGCCATATCTGGACTGATTCCCTTCTTTTTATGTTTACAGGAGCTTGAGAATTATTGAAAGAAGGTCTCCGCCATTACTTCTCTCCTGCTATTAGAGATTAATCTTCCATCATTCCTCTGTATTTTGTGGGCTTCCCATATGCCTAATGCATTAACTGGGCCCATCCATACGGTACCAATTGGTTTGTTTCTTGGGAGAATGTCCCCTGCGTTACTTTTACTTCCAGTATGCCTGCCAGGCAGCCACATGCTGGTCAAATCAATCTTGTCATGCTTCAGGGGATTGCAGGCCAGAGAGGCACATGAATAAGTAAAGAGTTACTTCACAGGCACCCCCAGCATCTCCAGCAGGCTTTGCAGTGCTGCAGCAGCCTCTCATTAGTACGGCTTGGTTCCCTAGGGAAAGAAGCTGAAGACATCAGCCAGAGGCTTGAAGGGTCTGGATTATTTTTATAAGCACTGAACACAACAGACTGACTAACACACTTCAGGCCCTGGGCCATATTCTCAGTTTAAGGGCAACCATGCTTCTTTCCAGTAGATGTTCATGGAAATGCTGCAGGAGAAGGGGTACACAGACAGACACTTTGGGAAGCATTTTATCTGCTATCAAAACCCAGCCTTTATGGTCAGTACACTGGCATACAGCTTGGTTTGGACACAGACCAGCCCTGGCAGGAGCTGAGAGCCATACAAATCTCTGATCTTCATTCCATGAAGATTTGAGAATCAAGTGTGGCACAGTGAAACACCAGTTTCCAGTTATGTATGATGTAATTTTCAAACAAAAGGACACCAAATAAGTGCTACAATAAAAAAAGACTGTACCCAGGCTCCTTGTAAAGATCTGTCCCTTGCTCTGTGAGCACAATGTTTGGTGTGTGGTAACAGGTTCCTGATGCCCCTAGCATATTTGGGTTCTCCTTGCATATTTAAGGTCTTTGTTCTTGGCTGTAATTTCAGTATGCCTGCTCTGTTTGGAACGATAACAGAGTCCATGGGTTCAAAAAAGTTGTGCAATAGATCTCATTTTTACTGCATGTTCTTAACAGCAGGAAGGAGTAAGGGGAAGGAGGGTTCTCTTCCATCTGGGAAGGAGGGTTGTACAAAGAAAAAAATGAAGACAGAAAACCCCTGTCTTAGGGATTTCTTGGGTATGTTGTTTTGTACAAAATGAAAACCCCTTACCTGTGCATTTTAACAAGGCCAAAAGCAGCTGATTCTTCCCATCTAAAAGAGTGAAGAAAAGAAATGCTGTAGTCAGTGTAATACCAAGCCAGATGTGATTCCATTAAGTTTCCTCATTTCCCCTCAAATCCCTGGCACCTGCATGGCCATGTCTATTTACTACGGTAGCCCTCACTTGAACAGACATGTTCACGACTGAAAAAAACTAAACATAAAGCAAAGAATTTTACTGGGTACATGCTCTGTTAAGTACCATGAATTACAAACAAATTGCATTTGCAGATGAACCCCTAAGCACTTGATTTCTATCCAGTGCTTCATACTGATTTGTAAACATCAGTTTCATTTCCTGTTCCATCTCAACCAGACTGCAGTGGTTTAGGATGTCGTAGTAAGTATCTGATTAGCATTCACTTCACAGTTTGGAATATACCAAGCATCACTCTCTTAATTTTCTAAAAAGATTTAAAAAGCACAGGGAGACAGATCAGTCTGACATCAATCTGAAAGGAATGATGAAATAAAGTCAGGGGGAAAAGTTCTTTGAAATTGCTGCACAGATGCAATTTTACCATAAAGCAACAGGACTCTGCCAACAATAACATGCTCTACTGGTCCTCTCTAGAGCCTAAGACAGCCTTATTACATAATGAGATAAAGTTATGAAATCAACTGCTATATTTGATTAAGATCTCTTCTCCCTGAAGCTAGTAACAAATATTTCCTTATTTACAGACCTTCCACATGTTTCTGTATGATGTCAACAAGGTTCTTGATACGCAGTGGAAGGTTCCATGGATCTTCCTGAATGCTGGCTTGAATATTATTCCTGCACCTAACTGTGGTTTCTTCCTTCTGTTTAAATTCTAGAAAACATGGAACATGTTAGTCATTTAGGAAATGGCATGTAACTAAGAGTGGCTTATGAGTTATAATGTGAATGCAGATGAAAGCAGATACAGTACTAATAGCAGTAATTGGGAATTCAAAATGTCCCTAAGTAGAAATAATAGAGAGGGTAAAATACTATTCCCATAGTGCCATTATCAGCAGTCTCCCTGCATTGCTTTCAGGATTGTGGGCCTGGCTGACATGCACAGTGCAGTGAGCTCTGCCCCATTCACTAGAAAAAGAACCCCTGCTTCCTCTGCCTTTAATGACCTGCAGGCAGCTGTACCTGGTAGATCCAGAGAATAAGATCCACTTTTTGGCTGCAACTGTCACATCCCGTAATGATGACAAATTCTGAACTATCCTGCTTTCTTTCAGCTGATGAAAGCTAACTATTTAATTACAGAGTAGAAAATTTATTCTCCATGACTTAACTATGTAGCTAAGTCAAACACCCCGTTGTTGGTGATGAAGTGCATAAGCAGACAGAGAAACAAAAGAAGTTATGCCAAATAACTGGACAGGACCAGGAGAGCATTCCAAAGTCCATCCATCACAAAACGGTGTCTACAGTAGCTATTAAACAGACACTGCGGTCCAGGATTCCAGCTGGGTGTAAGCAGGGCTTGTCTGTTCCTCACTGTGATCAGTTAACTAAAAGACTTTCTCAGTGTAATTAATCTACTTTTAATAAATGAGATTCTGTTTCAGCAAAATAAAAGAAATATCTGTTATTTCTTCACTTCATTCCAACAATGCATAGAAAGGCTAACATTCTACACAAATGTGAATATGTTCATAGAGATGAGTACATGTAACAGAATGTCATAGGAGTTATTTCTGGAATCAAGAAAAAAAAGGCAGGAAAAGATTTCTAGTTCTAGAGTTTGCCACCAGAACTAAAAACCAGAGCCTGTGAGAGGTTGGAGCTCTCACCTCCTACAGCACCTGAGGTACAGCAAGAGTAGTAGGGAATATTTCAGTCTTCAAGTGGGAAAGGAAAGCAGTAAATATTTAGAAAATAAAATTCTGTGTATTTCAGGCAGAAAATAAACCACACCCTGAGTCCCAAAACCATTAAGATCAAAGAGTCATCACGCTCCCTGAGGAAAAAGAAAATATGGTATCATCTGTTTGCTCTCTATGGGAATCAGTTTTCAAAATAAGTGTTATGCGAGGATGAGTTTACTCTGGCAGTCATCCATCTGAAGAAAAGCAGAGTAAGTCATTAAGCAAACTGAGGCAGAACCTTTGGTGCCTTGGATCTTCAGTGGTCAGTCCCTCATCAGCATACCAAACCACTCCTTCACCTTCAATCTGACTATCCCTACATTGTACCTTTTCAAATATGTTCACATCAAAGTGGGGATTTGGAAACTTGTGAAAAAGCTGTGAGAATTGAGCAGCATGTAACAGAAGAGGCTTCTGTGTGTTTCAGGAGGAATTCCCATGAAAATGACCTCTTAGAGATACAAAATTTCAATGGTCAAACATGGTACTAATGCATGACTGCATAGACTGCAGAGTCAAGTAAATCTGTCTGGCCACAGCACATATGCTTTCATGTTAAGCTCTTACGTCTTGGAAATCACATTATTAAATAGAGTCGATCTGGTTCTTTACCTTGCAAACTGTGGTCCATGGGAAAGTGCTTGGTTTCCTCAAAGGCCTTATTTATTCCTGGTCCTTTGAGAAGTGCATTGATTGCATCAACCTACAATTGGAACGTTATCGATCAGCATCAGTTAGACTTGCAGAAGAAAATCTGAACAGAACTCTTGTGGGAAACCACCAAAGTCCTTACACTATTTGTATTTTAGAATGACTGACACACAGCAAACAGACTTTGTAGCCATAAACTGACCTCAAGAGCCTCTCACACTTAATAACAGCATTTTGCACAACCATGATCTATATGTTGATGAGGTAAGAGAATAGCAAACAACTCTCTGGGGTTACACACATCTGCACGCTAAACTTGTGAGAACCTCCTGAAATCTGCAAATGTAATCCATTCACATCAAACAAAGTATTAGAAGTTTGTCTTTCTTTTTTCATAAAAGCTTTTTTCCCCTCAGTCTCATGCCTTAGGTAGGGCAAGTCAGCCTTGCTTAAATCACAAGACAACTTTAAAAAGCGATTCATCAAACTGTCCTATAATATACTTGCTTACAGTGTACCCCAAAATCTCGATAGTATGTCTTCCTCAAAATATTATTTCATAACACAATTTAATACCTCAAATTTCTTGATTGACATTGATAAAAAAAAGCAATTCTGTGTAAGAATAACGCTTTACATACCTGATTAAAAAGGTGTTCCAGACAGCCATGAAGTTTGTCTTGCTTGTCTAAAGGTATCCTCATATCACTGGGAAGCTCATCTCCTAATACAGGAGAAATAAAAAGCTTTTAATTTAAAAATATGATCTGTGCTTCACTGGTGTGAAGCAAATAATGATTGCTGCTTTATCTCCAATTTTTAGATCAAAATACTAATTATTTTCACATAATGCAAGTATCCAATAACTAAAGAAACTTATCCCTGCCCAATACCTCTCCCATGTTCCAAATTTACTGTGGTTTATTAGAAAAAAGCAAATACGTATCTTTACGTTCTTGTGATTAGTTTTGAAGAGACCACCGGTGCAAATTCAATATGCAAGTGCTTACAACCAGCAAAGACCTCTCAGCGCTGTGGAAGGGCTGGGCACGCGAAGGATGCCTGTGACCTGTGCACACACTCACCTGATCCCATCTCATCACTGCCCAGGTAAGAGCTGTTGCTGCGCACACTGGTGTAGGATAACACGGAGTCCCGGTTACTGTTACACTCACTGCAAAGGAGAGCACAGAGGAGATTGAACAACAGCTGTCCCCACAGCCAGGCACCCACACTGCTGTTCTGCCTTCAGTAGCGCTCCCCAAACCTAGTTCTGTGAAAATGAAATGACTGTAACTATTAACATGCACAACAGCCATTAAGCGAGGACTCTGGAGCCAGACTGCCACAGGATGCCTTCTTCTATTTGCAGTTAACACCGAATGCTTAATACATCACCCTGCTTCAGTAAATAATGAAAACAGACATCTCTGCTAAACATTTGCTGCCAGTTCTCAGGGTATTACAGCATCCAAATCCAGCATATAGGGAGGCTGCAGTAGCACAGATACTGGAGAGAAAATTTAGAGAATCTAAGCCTCTGGAGAATCAGGCACTGCAGATCCTATAATGAAGCAGAGGAGTCAGGACAGTCAGCTCCACACCAATCTTGGCTCGTACACACCTGGAAAATTGTAGAGTCAATCTCCTCTCTTTAAAGTTCACTTGAACTATTCTTACTAAAAGTAATCAAAAAGACTATGGATCTCAGGCTGTCCCCTTCCAATGAAGTGACAATGACAGTGTCTTTAATGGTACAAGCCCAAAACAAAGCTTAAAAAGTTCTCCACTGTCTCTGCCTCTGATGTAATGACTTATGATGTCTCTGCCTCTTTTTAACTGAGATGTGAGAAAAATGTAAGAGCAACTGAAAGAACCCTATTTGGGACTCTTGCTGTCCTTTCTAGTCTCAAAGAAATTAGGGTTTTTTTTTTGTCAGGAAGATTAACACTTATGGCAACTACTCTGCAGTACAAAACCTTATGAATTACACCTTCAAATTATCCCAGAAAAAGAAGCATGACTATTGCAAACAATGTATTTTCTTATCTGCAATTTGCTTGCGTTTGCAGCTAATCAATGCTCTTTTAAATCAAAACCCATAAAAACACATTTCCCCTCAGGTAACTATTATCTGTATTATATGCTGAATTCTCTGCCTCTGTCTAATAAGGAGAAGACAGAATAATGTTTCTCAAATTTACGTGCAGAATTCTGGAACAAGTGACAAACCCAGAGAGACTGTTTGTGCTGTCACTTTGCTAGCCAGAATAAATTAGCCTCAATTACAGAAATTTAAACTACAGGGATACCCTATTAACAGTGAAAGAAATACAGAAATTAACAGTACAGAAATACTAATACACATTTCAGTCAGAAAGCTCCAAGATTGAAGTCTCACACAACAGAGATGCCCCAGATTTTAGCACTGCAAATACTTGTTCTATTTCTTTATTGGCTTTGTATTTGCTGTCCTTTGAGGCGGTCAATATTCAAAGGGACAAGACCCCCAGGCAACCAATCTTACTGGCCCTGTCCCGAGCAAGGGACTGGACTGTGCAGGCTCCAGAGACCCCTTCCAGCACAAACTGTTCCCATTCTGCCATTCTGCAGTCCTGCACGGGTGGCACCTATTGCTATTGAAACGAGTGCCCAACACAAGCAAGTAAAGCATCAGGACTGCAGTGGGGATGTTATAGACACAGATCATTCATTCAGGTCCCTGGAATCCTCCCAGCTCTACAGTCTTACTAGAAATGTAAAAACGGCCTATTAAGGATGTTAAATTGCAGTGATCAGACATGGCCACAACTTGCTATTCCACTTATTCTGAAGCTGAGTTTCCAAATGTTTCCCCTCAAAATAGAGAGAATTGGGAGTGAGATTTCCTTTGGTAGCAAATATTCATGGACAACCAGCAGCCAGTCATGTACCCAAAAGATTTTGAGACACCTGAATAAACATCTCCATTTGTGGTTTCAAAGGCCCATTAAAAACAAAAAAACTCTACGTCCATTTCTGGTTTTCAGTGTCTTCGGCTTTCGGGAAAATGGGCTGCAGAACCAAATGTTAATACCAGCTATTATAAGACCAAGCAGTCTGAGAATTCTGCAATCTGGACTTCTGTAGTTTCTGGCTACAGGATACAGAAAGTCACACTGGACCTACTTATTTAATTTTATTTAGTTTTCTAGAAGCTTTAGTATTTTGGCATTATTTTGGGGGGAAGTCTTTTTGCTGTGTATGTCTTCAGGGTAATAAATATAATGAATACTTAAGTGAAGTGAATACTCTGCTAAGTGATTACTAGACAATTAACTGGAAAACAACCTGTTTGTTAAATCCATACTGGAAATCAGGACTTTGAAACACTGTATTAGTAAGATAAAAGCACAATCTTCAGACTGACCTGTAGGAGTCTCTGAAACTCATTGTGTCATGTCCAGAGTCTTCCTGGTCCTCCTCAGAAACTTTGAAACAGACCTTCTTGATTCCACCATGCTCAGCCTTGTCAGCATCACTCTCTTCTGTTCCCAAGGAAGGTGAGGATGCCTCTTCAGTAGATGGTGGCTCACAAGCACCAGCTTCTGTAGGTTCTGTTATGGTGGACAAAAGTCTGTAGAAGCACAACAAAGAGCTCTTAGTCCCACAAATGAACAGTCATGACTAAGGCTAAATGCAGCTATGTGAAATCAGAGCTAACTTTGTGAGCACCTTACTTAGACTACTTCCTAACATCTGATCTGAACATCTGGCTCTTAATTTGAGGCCATTCCCTTCTTGTCTTGTCACTCCAGACCCTCTCACCATCTTTCTCGCAGGCTCCCATCAGGTACTGAATGGCCACAAGTAGGTTACCCCAAAGCCTCTTCTCCAGCTTAACAATCCCAATTCTCTCAGCCTTTTTGCACAGAAAAACCTTGCCTGTTATGAATAAACCCCAGACACACTACTCCATCTTTCGTTACTACTACTAGGAGACTTGTGATGATAAAGAGAGAAAGACAAAAAGAGGAAAGGAAACCATAGGTTCCATAGAGAAACTGGCCTGCAATTACAAGTTTTTCTTAGTCTGCCTTGTGACAAGCTCTTAAGGGCTCTTGACAACAAATAGACTCTTATTTTGGAGTGTATATTAAGCAAAACAGTGGCTATCAAATTCAAGTAGACTTTTAGAAGTAAAGAAAAATAATGCAAACACTGGTGGATCTGCCCAGGAGTAGATTTGACACAACAAGCAAGGACCCATCACACAAGGGTAGGTGTGAAGAGGTGAGTAGAGGCTGACAGCTGGGGCCAACAGCACAATTGTGTTTTTGGAGGTTACTGCCTCAATGTTAAGTGTTGTACAGGATTTTGTACTCACTTATTTATCTGAACAACATACTGCTTCATTTCCTTCACTGCAATGTCAAGTTTGTTAAAAAGGTGCAAGTAGGAGTCCTGCATCTCCCAATCTTCTTGTTTCAGCAGAAAACTGAGTCCCCTTTCTTCCCAAATTGTTCCTCCATTCTGCTGGCCAAAGCTACCATCAGGATCTCCATCTTCTGGGGCTGGACATCTCCAGGATGGTGCAGCCATAGTGGTGATACAATGCTGAGTATATGAGACTGGATTTAAGGTACCTACTAAACATTAAAGGATCTAGTTAGTATGGCTCTCCTGACTTTCCCCACTCCATCCCAGTGATGATCATTAGGATAAGTGGAGTTATAACAAGAAAAACTAAAATTTCACAGAACTGTTTTATATAATTATATTCTATGCTGAAATCATTCTGAAAAAAAACCCAAAGAAGTTTGGCTTTTTTTTCTGGCATGCCAACTAGGTATTTTGAATTTACTGCAGTTCAGAAGCTGGCTAAATTGTGGAAGTAAAGACCTATGTCCACATGTATACTCATACAGACAGCATAGAAGCTCTCTAAAATCATTTGTTGAAAAGTTAATAAATTTGGGTTCTCAGGAGTCAGTCAGCTATTACTCCAGCTCTGTAGACATTTACACTTACACACACACATGCATATAAAGTAATAGGGTTCTGTCCTTACAGTAGATAAATTAATTCTTTTTCATTTAGAATTGCTGACAGTTTTGGTGCACTACTTTGCTAATTACCTTAGCTCACATTAAAAATACTTCTGCCCAAGCAAGCAGGGCTCCTTTATAGATCTCAATTGGAATAGTTAATGCAATTTTTCAGAAGGTTGGTTAGCCTACACTTCCCTCTTCCAAACATTCCTGCACTCTGACCTTCACAAGGCAATAAATCAGAATCATGTTAAGTGAGATCATGATAAAGAAACGTTGGAACTCAAACAACCAGCTTGTAGAAATGCGGCATAGCAGCAATTTATCGGAAAATAGATCCCCTGAGTAGAGACTTTCAACTCCAGTGCATGGAATTTATTTAATAATGAGAGTCAAAAACAGCACTACAATGTGATTGACTTCAGTTTTCCCCCCTGAATGAAGCACTAGCATTGCCATCAGTCCCTGATAATTTTTAGTCAGCAAGTCACCTCTACTAAGGGCAACAGCACCCCAGCCACATAACTACCATGAGATCATGACCAAAGTTTAGCTAGCAAAAACACAGCACCTGAAGCCCCTCTATGCTTAAAGCCATTATTTTTTCACAACACATGAAGGCTGCCATTTAACTATAAAATTTTAAGAAGGAATAAAGGGTACTGGTAAGACTATGTTTCATTGAAACTTATATTTGACTTTGCTGAGCAGTGGAAAAACACAGCTCTTTATACAGATAAAATCAGTATGACTTGAAAGTTAATGATCACCTTGCTCTGGATCAAGACCAATAATAGAAGGTTTCCGTCCAATGCGAATACTGAATGATCTCCCTGCTGAGGTAGTGCTTTTGGGGTATGACACCTCCATGAGGTTAATATGGCAGTTGGTGGGGCAGAAATCCATGCTGTTAAGGGAATGTGGTTCCATAACAGCTTGTTTGAAGGCTGGGCTCACCTTTGTTTTCAATTCATCTGCAAACTGGAAGAAATAAAATTGGTGTGTGCTACTGCACTTTCAAAAAAAAATTGATACAATACAGACAATTTTTTTCTCTTCCTGACTCCTTTTCCAGAAGTCCAGGAATTCAGATTCCTGCTGCAGCTGGAATAACACATTCAAAAACCATTCATAAAACAACAAAGGAAAGCAATTAGCTATACCTCCTACCACTCTCTTTCCACGCAGCTCAGGTAACTGCACAAAAAAAGCGCACACACTTTATTTACACCACAATACACTGTCATTACATTCATGTTAAGTAAGACATGCATCAATCTGTTCCCATATTTATTCATTAATACAGTGGAAATGAATCTGCAATAATATGTTTTAACCCATAGTTCTGACAAGCAGAAAGGAGTGATTACAGACAAAGTATTTTTCACTCATAACTTGCAATTTCAGTAACTTGCAGAGCTGTACGCATGCCTCAAGGACACCCACCTCAGAAACAAATTGGATTAATTAATAAAGAATACTAAGACCAATTAATACAAGGAAGTATTGTCTCAAAAGACTGCACCAATAACTAGCAGTGGCGTACCTCTTGGTAGCTCATGAGCCTCCTGCTAATGCTTTCCAGCTTAGTGTCACAGATTTGCCGGAATTCATACTGGGGCATGGTGGCCACAGCACTGCTTAGGGATATGAGTCTTTCACAGTTCCTTACAAAATTACTGTCCTCTGCAGCAAAGGCCTCTAAAATCTGAACAAAAAGACAGGATGTCAATGATACAAGTCTTAACAGGGAGGGAAAATACAGTTTTCTTCCACTCAGTGAATGGCAAAGCCCCATGGCTGAATAAAGCTGCCTCCAGAACAAGCTGCCTTTATTACTGCCTGAGAACCACAAATATTTCTAATCCTCAGTCATATAGCATTCCTTAAAAATGTTTAGAATCATGGAAGTGGACCAAATATCCACTGTCCAAGTTACCTGCTCTAGCAGGCTTTCGTGGGACATAATAACATTACTCGCATGTGACAAACACTCACTATTGGCTCATTTTTGTCAGAGATTACCAAGCCACTCAACAACTCTGCTGCTTTCCAATAGCAGCAGTCCTACTCAATTCCTGTAGCAACACATCCAGCCTCTCAGGTAGCAAAAAGTTGCTTGATGTTCTTGCAAGGTAAAGCAAGAAAGGAAGGATTAATTAGGAATAATCTTAAATATCAGCAGAGCATATGTTACCAGGCAGATAAAAGCAAGAATTCCACAGCTGAGGGCTCCCTCCATCTGCCTCAACAGCTGAAGTCCTGGAAGCACTCACTGATTCACTCATACCAAACAAGCCTATTGTAACACAGTGCACTCTAATGAACAAACCTAAGCAGGGCTGAGAAGACCAATGTCAACCTCAATTGAAGAGCCAAGCCCACAGCAGCCAATAATAAGCTATATTACTGTTTTCCTATTCTGTTTAGGAACAAAGCTGACCATGTATGGTTTTCAGTACCTTCGCAGTGAGATTGAAGCAACCTTTTGGTTCCACAATTTTTTCCAGGACAAAGGATTTGATCCCTGCACTGCTAACATATTCATACACCACCCCGTGCTCCAGGTGGGTGTTATCCACAGTCAGACTGATGAGAGGGGTTTCTTCACCAATGACCAGTGGAGACATAACAGTCTGTAGTGTCTGGGCTGGAACAAAAGTAAGTCATTAGAGATGTCTGGCAGCAGATGTGAACACAGACCTGCCCAGGCAAGAGAAACCTGCTGAGAAGAAATATTGAATGCAGACACAACCTTTGGCTCAAGGAGTGTCTCGAACTCTGTCCTGCTGGAGACTGAGAGAATATTCTTAGGAAAACAATTGCTGTTGGCCATTAATGGAGACAGCAATGAAGAAGTTTTAGATAATACACACATGCTCCAATCCCCATTCTGATGTTCTTCCACGTATGTGTGCACATATCCATGCTCAGGACACTACTTCTAGTTCTGTTCAATGATCCCAGCAGAAGCTTCCCTTATGGGAAGGGATGTTAGTCTCTGAGTCTGCAATAACCCTCTGGAAGACTGAGATGTGAGGGCAAGGATGTGGTGAGGAGATAACATTTTTTACACAAAGCAATTCTATTGTCACATTCAAGTTCTAGTCAGATTGAGATTTGCCAGGGAGTTGCTCACATGCTTCTACCAGGGCTCTGCTCCAGGTGTTCCACTGTGGAACTCTGTGGTGTGACCGTGAAGCTAGAGCATCACCAGACCTTACACGGGATCTGCACACACGTACATCTGTTCCTGGAGAGGTTACTGATGGTATTCAGAGTCCGGGCTCAGTCCTTTGGGTTAAATTTTGCTTGAGTAGTCTCCCTTAACATCTGCTTTTCCAAATAAGCCCTCAACATGAAAGTATAACTGTTTTTTTTAAGTTGTGCTATCAGAAGTTGGAGGAAATACACCCACACCTTTTTAAGACACAGTGGTCACATCCCTTGAAAACTTGCTCCAGATCAAAGTAATTTAACATCCTAATCTTTAATCAAAAATAACAGAAAATACAGATTCTTCTAGGTGGAGTTACTTGCAGACCTTCCCTCTCTATCAGCTACTTCCCATAAATGCATGGTTTGCAGGGGCTACCAAAGGATTCTAAAAATGCTGTCTCTTCATTCCCATAACTGGCTGCTTTGTAAAGAACAGAGAGTCACAGTTGCATGATTTCTATATGTATCTCATTTTTTTCCCCTAAATAAACTGCAGCAGAGAAATACTTTCTCTGGCAGACCTCATTCAATTACAAATCTTTCCTAAGACAAGAGATATTCTACAATAATAATTATACTTTATATTTCAACTGTGGTTTTCCTTCTGAAAGCCCCTGAATTGTCCCTAAGTTTTCTTCCCCCATGAGATTCTTTACCTGATTCCTGTTGGCTGCTTTGAAGAGGTTCCAATTCTGCATGTCCTTCTAGTGCAAAGTTCTCTTTGCTGGAGCCCGGGCGACTGCCATTCAAACATGCAGGGGATGCTGCTTGCTGAACTCTGTCCTCTTCAGCATCTTCATGTGTTCTGTACACCCACTGGTACAACCCCTTTCAAGAGAGATAGGTTTCAGCTAGGACTTCAAAATGCCCAATCTCCAAATATTTGGACTACAAAGGTGAATCTAGCCATCAATTCTGTGTCTTCTAAGTAGGCTGAAATAGCAACATTCCCCCAGCTTTTCTCTGAACTTCAGATGACATGAAATTTAGATCAATAGCTGGGTGGACTTCTGTGATTAGTAACAGTTAATAATTTTCAGTACTGTATGCATGAAATAGCTTTCATATTATTTGCAGGTTTTGCAGCTATGGGCAAATGGAATCAGGTCCCCTCAGGGTTAGCAGGGCCCTGGCATTGAAGGAAATGAGTCAAAATAAACATGTAGCTGTTCTTTTTCTGAATATTTAGTAAGCATAAAAGCACAGGAAAAGGAGAGGACAGAAGAAGGGTGGGAATTAGTGTACTTCTTTTGAGGCTGTGCGTTCATACCAGTGCTTCCTGCTGCCTGGTCCTATAGGCTGTGAAGTGTTCCAGAACTTCCTTGTAATTTCCATGTGTTGCATTATTCCCATTAACTTTCAAAATACACTGCCCTGGATGAAGGCCAACGGCTGCAGCCTCAGAACCTGAAAAATAACAGGAGAGAAGTTAGACAGAAATGCCATCTGCTTATGGATGAGAATACTGAAAGTTTGCAAAAGCTTTCTGGTTAGAAAAAGTAAGGAAGAGCTGGGTCCGTTCTGTTTTGCCTTTGCTAACTAAGCCTTTGCTACTATTCAGAGAACTTTGTTGTGTAAGTATAGCATGATGTGTCTATCTGTCATGTTTTCAGCATTGCTGGGAAAAACAGCAATCTCCTAGATCTAAATGCATTCATGCTAGAAATTGACATTTCTGTGAGAAATTGTTCGGGATTCTTATATGGTTCTCTTTTAGCCTTATGGTTCCATTAGCTGCAGTAAGTAATTCTTGCTTAAGTACACACTGCCTTATTTGTTCCAGCCTCTTGCACCTGGAAGACAGAACACTTGCATGTTACACAAATTGCCATAGAAAAAGACTATGATGTCAAATGTAATTTATCTTTTCCAGGCAAAATCCCAAAAAAGGACAATCTTCCTAGCTGCAACTTTCAGCTTGCACTCCAAGCTGTGAAAAAATGGTTTTAGGTGCTGCTATAAAAGGGTGTAATAAATGCGTGTCCCTGGGAACGCCATGTCGGAGCTGCCTAAGCTAACTGCAGTCAGCTGGAGACACACATTTATTCTGAAGGAAGTGGTATATGCCTAAAAGGTCATATTTTCTGCATCTGCTTAACATAAAAGTTAAAGCTGTGATTTGCTTGTAACTCAGTTAATATGTCAGGTACAGAAGTAGTAAATATCTCTGTCAAATTGTGTTTCCTCCTTTTAAAAGTATCAAGGAGAGCAGTTTGCCTCTGTCTTATACTGGTAATTTGTAGCAATATATGCCTGCGTAAAGGGAGAAGTAGTCTCCAAGTCTACTTTGTGATGTCCAGATCGTGTTATGACTTGTTTACCAACTTGCTGATCCTACAGCACCTTCAGAACTCAGTGACCCAAACTGTGGATGACTACAGGCAAAAATATTGAGGAAACAACAGACAGCATTACCCCTCAACTTTTTCTCAACCATCTCAGTTGTAGGGTTTTTTTTCCCCTGTAGCTCTGAACCTTTACCTTAGTAGTCTCAGAAGAAACAAGGGTAGGGTCACTCAGCAAGTCCATTTCTAGCTTGCAAAAGCTAAAGTGATAATGCCTTCTAAAGAGTTGTCCATGGTACTGTGCATTGCAGAATTCAAGTTTCTTCCACTGTGGAATTAAATTATTCCTTGTATTGTGTTGATGGGATTAGAGACCCAAGAATCAGTTCATAAGAATGACACCACTTGTCTTAGAATCTATTTAGATGATAAGCAGTTTGAGTCAGGAAATCTCACACTGTTCTATGGTTATGTAACTGTGATTCTTGTCTATCACAGGTTCTTGTCACTGTGGTCACTAAATTTGTCAGAACTTTTATAGAACAAGCCGGACAATGAAACCTGGATCTGTCTTTATTGAAATATATACACACACACACACACTTTATATACACGTCTATCATTCAGCTGTACTCCCAACTTAACTGTACCCCAGAGTTTCTGCTTACCTCTTCCTACTGCATGAACATACGGTGGTGCTGCTCCCCGGATCTGAAAGCAAAGTGCTTCAGGACAATCTGGGATTTTTATAATCCTGCAGATAAGTCAAGGAGAACAGAAAACATGGTTTTAAATTAGGCTGCCAGAGTTCTGGGCAGTTCTTAACAGCATCTTTCCTTGGCCTTCACATCTGGGTTTGGATGAAAGAAAGCATCCACAGTGTTAACAAATAAATAACAAATAAACAGACCTGAAGAAATATACTCTATCTTCAATCTCCAGGGCAGATGGGAGATTCTATTTGTTAATTAAAAATTGTCACTTCTTCATTTATTACATCTTTAAGTGAATAACAGTTGACAGAAACTTTCTAAGGCATTTATATTCACTTCCATTTCTACACAAACTTCAATGCAGTTACATTGACCTATACCAGCAGAGGATTTTTTCCACCAAAAAATTTAAAAAAACAAAAGAGACTGGACAAGACATTCTGGACTAGAATTCAGCAACAAATGTTCAGGAGACATTCAGTTCTATGACACATTACATTTCAGACATTCAATTCAAGGATAATAGAATCTAACAATACACAAGACACTAACAGAGCCAACTCCCATTATAAGAAACAATAACAGACAAAAAACTGTAAGGGCTGATATTGTTAGATTCTTCCAAAAATAAGCCAAGCTTTAATGTGTAGAAATCGTTTTCCCATGCACACAGTAGAGCGTGAGAAGCTTCACACCTGAGAAAGAATGACAATCCTTCTGATTCAGTTTTGTTTGTGCACAAGGAAATCGAAAGTTATCTGCAGTATAAAGAGAACACATGCCAACCTCTCCTAACAGTCCAAGGGTCATCACTAAAAACAAGCCGTGATTTTCGTGCCTCTCATTTCTGTCATGTTTTCCTATTGAGAGGCATCTGTACAGCAAAGTGTTTACAAAGGTTTCACTACAACTGTAGAAGTACTACTTAGCAACTGACATTTCTCAATAATCTTCTCTCTCTGCCCATGTTGGCACTTACTCTTTTGATTTGGTGGCTACCAGAAGCCTAAGTGGCCTTCGTGAGCAGAAGGACTGGGATAAGATGGTCTCCACTTCAGCAAACGGGCGTAGGAATACTAAATCCTCATTGATGGAATAGATTTTTCTTCCTGCTTGCAGGCCAGCCATCTGCAAAGGGAACAAACACCACAGAGCACTTTGGATCACTTTCAGCAAATCTGATTCAGGCTTCAAGGTTCAACTGTTCCCTACTTATGGACATTTCTAGGATTACTTTCATAAGGAATACTCTGTAAGTAGTGTTGGTTCATCAAGTCATTTGTCACTACCCCTTAAAAGTTTCCTGCATTTACAGAAAACAAAGAGATTTTGCCAGTATCCTTAGAAATATGCCACTCTACAGATGAATACTGATACTTCTCGGCTACGAATTTTAAAGGGACTATTAAAAAAGGAGACTATAATAAACAAGGGGTGGGGAGACACAACTGAAAACTAGGGGCTTATAATAGGCTGTGATACCCAGTGAGACGCAGGAGTGTGACTTCCCACAACCTGGGCATAGGAGCTGTGGACAGTTTTCAGCCATCAGCCTTGCAAAACCAACCTATACCCAGTCACATCAGTAAATGTAACCAGGTTTGAAGTGATGATAAAAATTTTCTCTGCTTTAAGTGAAGTACTAGCTCTTCATTAGCCTAAAAAGCTGTAAAATTTTGATTTTAATCCCTAGGTTCTGCACCTAACTTTAATTTGGCAATGGTCAGATCCAATGACAAGAGATCCCCTACTCTGCCCACTGGAAAATAGCCTCAAACATACCCCTTGATCTCTACCAGGTAAAATGTAACGTAAGAACATTTGGACTAGGTTTTAGGTATCAAAGAACCATTAAAATTATTAAACCTTCCAGATGAGAATCACTTTGTGTAACTTCAAGGTTCAGCAGTTCTAAATGTGGCAGGCCTTTTTCTATTCTGCCTGGAATCCACTGACAAGTTTCTTGACTTGAAAAAGGAGGTCCACACAGCATTACTCCCACATACTCTGGCTCAGGGAGATGCAGATTTCGTTCTTTGCTGGACTAGTATTATTAGGTCAAGTTCAAAAGATGGGCTGATGGTCAAAGATTATCTTGAAGGATCAAGAAAAAGATTCTTCAGAAAATGGTGTGCTGCTGTTGTCCTCAAACACAACAGATTTGCAGGCTATTCCCCAAATTCCAGTTGAAAAAAAAATGGCAGAGGATTATCTGGCAGGCAATGTTTCACAGCACAGGTTTAGATTAGTAACATTTTTGGCCAACCTATGTTGATTTTGAGCACTAGATAAAGCATAGGATTCATTTCTTGGGTGACCATAAACCAAATGAGAATCAGGAGTATTGAAATAATTTCATTCTAACACTAGACTTCAGTTCAAAATTCCTTTCCATGTGACATTTTCAACTTGCTAAAACCAGTCTGTCCACTTCAGCTATTTCCATTAAGCAAGTTATCCAGGAGTTATTTGTAGTTCAAAGGAGTAACCCACAGATTTTAACGTGGTCATTCAAAAATCCTGTAGAAGTCTGGTTGTCCAGGAGTTTTAATTCGAAGCTCAGTCATGTGTGCTGCCACAATTTACTGTGAAACCCTTGATGAGTCATTTAGTCCTCTCTTATCTTCATCAGTTTATCTGTACCTTATTTTGGGAAATGGAATATCACACTGTATTACCCATGTAAGGATTCTTTAGGGCTAAATGGGTGATTAAGAAATACCCAGATCCTATGACATTTGGGCCATCTATGTGCTTCAAAGAAACAAAACAAATATATTCTGTAGAACTAAAAAATACCATGGAGAGAAAGGAGTGAATGTTTTTCAAGGGAAAAGTACATATCTAAAAATACAGCTTTCACTCAAATAGCCCTATTTCCCAATGAACATCTTTGCTATCCCAAAAGAGTGTTACTTTCCCTCCATTCTTAAATTAAAGTTGCTAAGGAACCTGAGGTAAGCTATCATCACACAGATACTGCTCTCTCATCCTATCATTTCCCAGTAGTATTCAAGTCCCCCACTAGTGCCAAAACACTTATCAATTTACATAAACAGCTTATTATCAGAAATTGTAAAAGACAGCAATCTTCTATTAGCTGCCTTTAAAGGAAACAGATTTTAAAAGGATGGTTTGTAACTTTTCGAAGTATTGAAACATTCTTGGATACCAAAATATGAATGTGAGGTCCTACCTCAGCAGAAGACTCTCGTCGAACTGACTTCACTACAATTGCTTTGTTCTTTTCTTCTATGTCAAATCCATAGTCATCCTCCTCTGGTAAAATCTTAAACAGAGCACAATATTTACACATATTTATGCTTCATAAATATGGAGTTCACAGAAAAGGTGAAGACTGGAGATGAGAAATTAGACTTTTCATTGCAAGCCACAAATGATCTGGACTTCTTGTGGGAATCCATAATCATCTGTGCAATTAAACCTCTCCCTCAACTCTGATCGTGGCCAATCTCTACAGGAAACTCTCCTTTGTCTGATACTCAGACCCAGGCAACCAGCTTTGATTTATGATGTAGTCAGTTTGGGCTAACAAGCAGAGGTACTGATCAGAAGTTCACAGCACGCTGTGGTAACCAAATCACAATGCCTGGAGTCAGGCCAAAATCCAAGTTTTCTTCAACTATGCAAAGAATGTTGTATCTTTTTTTAGTTTGTCAAGATTTATGTCCTTCAATGAGAAATATTTGTGCAAATAAATAAATACTATATCTTGCTTGAATCATGTTTTTCCAGACTGAAAGCTGTTTCCAGACTCTGCTCCTTGGCATTTTTAATAAGTATTTTCCAAGGCTTCTGTTGTTTTCTGTTTTCAAAGGCAAACTCTCCTGTGATAGAGCAAACTCAGATGAAGGGGGTGGGGAAGCTTATCCACTAAACAACTAGGATTTCACGGCAGTAGGAAAGCATATTTCAAAAACTAGTGCTGAGGAAATTCCAATAAACCTCCTGTGGTGGGATCAGAACATGGGAAGGATTAATCATGAGTGTAAAGGCAAGCAAAGCCTCTGGATTTCCACAGACAGCAAAGCCGCAGGATTACAGCTGCTCATAAATGCTAAACACAGCATAAAGCAGAAGTCAGGCACAATTGTTTTGTGGCTAAGTGTAATGAATTTACTGTACTGCTTTTGCAGGTTCTTCACAAGTCCCTTAACTCAATGGACTGGTAATTTATGCATGCAAATGAAAGTAGCTCATTACTTAAGCATGACTACTACACATTTGACACAAATCTGTGACCTCTAAGTAGGAGATTCTTTCCTCAGCATGTGTTCTTCATTTGTTTCTGTTTGAGACATTTTGTCAGAGAGTGACTGATTCACTTCAGAACTACAATAGCATTCATATAGCTTAGAGAACAATGCCCTGAAATATCTGTGTTCTTATCAGCCATTTAATTTGCATCTGAATTTAACTCACATACAAGCATGTTTGAATACAAACTGTGCTTCAACTTGATGGCAGATCTCTTCCAAGAGAGTAGAGCCCATTACTTTTTCCTCCAGCATGTCAACACTGTAGTACCTGCCAAAATATCTCCAGCTCCCAGCTCCCTTACAGTCTTGCAAGGGCTTTTTGGGACTAGAAAGGGCTTGAACTCTGCACTACAAACAGGTGGGAACTTCCATGCACTTGCACCTGTGTGAACTGTACATCCAAAACTCCCAGTACAGCAGGATGGTCACAGCTCCAGAAAGGGGCCTGTAAGGATTTCCTGCGCACCTAGAATAAATTATGCAGTCTGCCTAACTAAAAAGTCAGAGCTATAGAAGTTGGAGATATACAGCAAAGCAGATCAAGAATTAGTAGCATTTATGCAGTGAAGAAAAACCTAGCTACAAGTGCAATTGCCCATTTTAATTCTACTATCTCATTATTCTCCTCTACTATAAAACAATACCATTTTAGCAGAAACATCAAGGTTTACATTAACGTATTTCTTACCAGAAGATTCTTTCCCAGAATGTTTTCCACAAGCTTGAAGTCATTACGTAATTGTTTGCTCTTGGAACTGGTGCCCTCCATCTCCTCATCAGCATAAAAGCGGAAATATAAGGATTCATCCTTAAATTCACTCTTCTCCAGGACTGGAAATTATATATATGAAATACATACGTGCATTTACGTGGAGAAAAAAAGAGAGAATCAGAGAAGAAAGTTAAAGGAAATCCTATATATCTCCCCTATCCTATCTGTCTTTACAGAACACAGACCAGATGCATCTCTATCAGTCAGTTCCTCAGCTCTGTATTTTTAAGCTAATTCTTATTCTTAAGTTAATTTTACGTTAGGCAAATAATTTTCTTCACAGTGCATAGTAGCTCATGACATGATGTGACCTCCCTGGCATGCAGAATTTATATAAAATGCAGAAGATCCTCTTGGAAGGAAGATGCTACTCAAAACCTCTCACTCCTTTCCTACATCCAAATGAACAGGGTAAAACTATAAAAGGAGCAAAGAGGGGTAAAGGGGCTGTTTAAAAGCATGTAAAGTGTCCACATAGACTAAGGTTCAACCTTAATAAAAAATGAGAGGGAAATGAGATCTACAAATTTCTAGAAGGTGTGAAAAAGTTCTTTACCAGTTTTTCAAATATGAGACCTAGGGGCTTCAAATAAAAGCAGCGAGTGATGAGCAACTACATTCAACATGTACTTATGCAAAGGTCTTCCTTGGCAAAGGATGCAATAAACGCCAGTAGTTTGCAGAGGCTCAGAACAGACCAAATTCCTTAAAAAAGACCCCAACTATTATTACATTATTATTAACTACTATGCAAATTCTCCATTAGGTATTTACAATAATGTGTTTTCAGAAACACTATTCAAAATACAGTGAGTAAATGTTACCTATGACTAAAACGGAATGTTTCATTTGAGAAACTGTGTTTACACTTAGGACTTGTATGTTCTATTTCATACTGATACAGATGTGATTTGTTTACTTTCCTTGTTTGAGGATAGATGATGTCTAACTTAGCAACTTGTCACTTAGGATTTGGATGCCTCAGCACTGCGGATTATGTTTGTTATCCGAGAGGCAAGAAATAGGCAACTTTACTTAACATCTGATTTTTTTTTGTGATATATCAAGCCAGTACTTGGCTTGTGCATTGCTCAGGTGGCTCTGGAAGAGATGCAGTGTAAAAACATGCTCCGTCTAGGTTGTCTAATCCCTTCAGTGCTTCCCATAACCTATCATCAAGTGGCTTCCCCTGGGAAGGCACCAGGCTTAGCCATGTATTAGCTCAAGGACTGTGTTCCAGAATAACCTGCAGGAATGCCTGCAAATCGTGTACACAGCATGTATGGCACAGCCTAGAAAAGCTAACCTGACTGAAGTAAGAGCTCATTTCACTGGCTGGGGGAAGCAAAATGGATGTATTACCATGATGCATGAAGCCGTTATTGCAGAGTCCCACACCCAGTGCAACAGCTTCCTCCCGCGTTTGACAGTCTCCCTAGAAACAGGAGAATAATGTTACAACTCAGACAATTTTCTAAGCTAAATTATTCCCCCTTCCCCACAACATAGCTTGTGGCTCTGAAATTAGCAGGATGGTCTGTGTAGGAAACAACAGCAAGCCATTAAAACAGGTATCCCGTTGCCCTAACACTGTTCATTCCTCCAGACAGGATCTCTCTGTACAGGAACCAGGGGAACAAGGACCAGCACTGGGGAAAGATACCATATTATCTCAATGTAAAGACTTTTTATTTGAAATCAGAGTGCTGGACTTCAGGACCCATTAGTCACAGACAATAAAACTCCTTCTTTGAAGCTGAGAGATCCCATCCATATTCAGCTCACGGGAGAAAAGGCTAAGTACTCGAACTCCGAACTCCGAAGGTCAGTCTACAGTGGCAGTCTGCTTACACAGCAGATTACAAAGGCTTCAGTTTCTTACTTACCTGAAGCCTTGAATGTAGTCATTCAAAAGAGATACCAAAGGTGACTTGTAAATTTACAGACTTCCCTGAAATGGCAGCCTTAAGCTTTACATCTGCAACTCAGTTAAACACAAGAAATGCCAACTTTTCTCCATATATCTGCTAATTTGCAGCCACAAGTGAAGACTTTACAAACGTGGTTTTACTTTTTAGGCAGACAAGTAAGCTTTAAATAGTGCTGGTAAAAATCAGAAAGCACTACTGGTCTTAAAAAGATTGTTAACACTGGTCCACTGGTCCCTTGATGTGAGATGAGCAAAGGGACACAGAGGAACCTGGTATCTGCTACCTCAGTGAGAGCAGCTGCTCAGCTCATTCCAGCAGGGAGGGCACCTGCTGCTTTGGCAACAGAAGCAATTTCAGTGTATTATTTTCAGTCCTATTTAATGAGAAGCTGTATCCTACACAAGTATTACATCTTTTCTCCCCTCCATCTGAAGAACTGGATACCTGAAAGCTCTCACAGCAGCTGCAGGGTAGTGCGCTGACTTAGTTTTAAGCAACCAAGCACCCTCTGATCTTGTCAGCAAAACATCAGTCCTACTTCAAATCCTGCTAAGGAGAGCAGTAGTTATTTGCCAAGCAAATGTTGGCAAAACCCATCACTACAGTATATCAGCATTATTTAAATACAGGAAAACACAGGATCAGCTCTGGCCAATCCACAACACTACTAGCTTTTATTAAAGAGGCTGAGAGCAGAAAAGGCACAACATTTACAAATTAAGAACTAAATACTGTTGTCTTGGTAGAAAAGGGATCAAAGCAGTTCTGAAAGAATTGCATGGCTATGTAATCACACAAGGAAAGCCAAGAAAATAGCTTTAAGAAACCGCAAGCTTATCTTTTACTATAAACTAATTTCAAGTCTTCACAAGTCTCATTTTCAACAACCTGTCATAAGATAATGCTCAAAGCTCACATTCTGTTATTTTATGGGATAAATGGGTGGTTTATTTTACAGAGACTGGGATTTAAAAATCCAATTTATTATTTCAACTGTAAATAAACTCGAGGAGAAATGCCTCCTAATGTTACCATCTTAAACCTTTAGCAGTCTATGTTTTTTCTAGGTAACAAAATCTTTGCATAGGAAGGGTCTAAACCAGACTTGGCTACTCCTGATGACATTAATGTTACTTTGGCCTCAAAACATTCCCCTACAAAACAGCATTCTCTAATTAGAAAATATAGCTTTAATTCTTTCAGCTCACTAAGTACTTCTAAACGTTATGTAGGTATTTGTCCAAATACAATAAAGGCAGTAATGAAAATCTTAAGAAAATAGAGCAGTTTACAATCATCAATCTTGACAAAATGTGTCTCAGACTTTTCATACATAAACTAGATGTGAAACTAGATACACTAGTTTTGATGTGATAACTTGGGTTTATTCCATACAATCTCTCCATGTGAGTTATCAGAATTACAGAAACAGTTTACAGTCAGTACCACAGTGAAGAAGCATGTCCAGAGCATATTACTCTTATTAGTACTGCCACCATTACAATTATTATTATTGCTGTCTAGTTTTGGTAATGAAATGATGTGCTGTCTAAAGCCCTAATCATGGTGGCTGGTTGCTTTGGGATGTGTAAACCCAGCAATTAAAATGGTCTCAGACCAAGACTGTTTACAGCTCCCATGAAGGAAGAAAGAAAGTAGATGCACACAAGAACAGCAACCAAACCACTTTTAAATTTTCCACTGATACATTGAAAAAGGGAAGTTTTAGGATTATGAAGTGCCTCTTAGCAAAGAGAGTATCTTAAACTTTTCTTACCTGTGCAATAAGCCAGTCCACTAATTTACTTGCAGGAATTACTGATTTGTACGTCTTTAGGTGGTAGTCACGGTCTCTAATTAAGAAAGATATTTCAGGGAAAATCAGGACAAAAAGGCATACATTTCTTTTACACTCTAAACCAATATGTACTATTGTGACCTACTACTAATAAGCAGCTATCTTTTCTCCCTAGAATGTTTTAAACTTTTCCAGCAACTTGAATTAGGAACATACTTCAGATCAACACAAAGCAGTGTTATTTAAAATTTCTCTAGATGTTGTTTTGAGTCATCTTCAGGGAGCTCACATTCCAGCCAGAGGTAACCAGAAGATTCTTTTCACAGATGTCCTGAGCTGCTGCTGTAATTCAGGTTAGAATACTGCCACCAGCAATTCCACTAAAAATCACACTCTTCTGGGTGGAAATCATCCAAAATCCATTCACGTCCAGCTAACATCTTTTGGCTCAGTACCAGTCCCATCTATAAGCTCCAATAATTCTTCTCTAGTGTTTACCTATTAATGTATTCATAGACAGCAACTCTACACATTCCCTCTGTGCCTCCTTTTTGTGAGGCTCATGGAATTAGGCAGCTTTTAGTCCATTTTGTCAAGAGAGATTTTCCACACTTGTTCATATTTTGCTTCCTTTAGAAAAATACCACATAGTAGCCAGACACAAACAGAACACGCAGTATCCTTTTATGGAAAAAAAACCCAAACAGAGTTCCAATTATGCAAATTTGTGATTTATGAACTGTAACTGTCACTGGAACTCCTTCTAGCATGACAGCAGCATTTCTCAGTGGAAATTCAGTTGTACAACTCATGGACAAGAGGTCGGTTTTGTTGAATTTGGGAATTCAGCCATCTCCACTAGAGGTCTTTTCTTCCTCATCAGTTTTTTATTTATAATACATTAAGTTGTCCTAAGTGAAAATGCCAATCTTCCATCATAAATACCTAAACAGAACAACTACAGGGTTCAGGGTGGTTTCCATTATAGGCAAGAAATGTTCATCTAATGTCACAGTAAGGTAACAACTTCCGAAAATCATCTCCTGGGCTCTGGGAAGAGAGTTACCTAGCACTAGCAGACTAAATTCTTCAGCCAGTTATTTATACAGAGCCAAGTTCTTAAGATTCCACACAAAACTTTCAGTATTTCTTCAAATTACAGCTTCAGCTTTTATTCTGCTTTAGAGTGGCTTTTGTTTGTTTAGGGTGCCTTGAATGTCAGAATCCTAGCACCACACTGGAACCTGTTTACATCACTTCAGCATCTGCTGACATTTTCTATAACCCAAATAATACAGCAACTACAATCCCCACCACATGATCTGCTCTGAATCAGTCACTGTAACCATACCCAGCTGCACACTCTCCCTGAATCCTCAGTACCAAAATCCTCCAGCAGCAGCACTGCAACTACAGATCTAAGCTGAGGAGATGCAAGGGCAGTAGAAGAGCTAAGAAAATTCAGAAAATTATTGTCTATAGTAAGAAACAGGTAAGATTTCAATGGCAACATCATCCTTTTAACAAAGTCAGATAATAAATACAAGTGGATCACAAAGGGGAACTTACTTTACCACTGGAGTATACAGGCAGTGCAGTCGGCAGTACAGCCTCACCCCCTGAAGAATGGAAGATGCAGAGTGTTAGCAGCTTTTTTCTTTTCAAAGAAACACTGACTAGCTAATGCTAACAAAACCTGGGCACTGATGTCTCTAGTCAGCTGGAATTTTCTATGGATTAATATTGATATTCAAAACAGTTATTTTAGCTTCTCTGTCAAACATTCTGTCTTCTTTCCCAACTTCCAACAGCCAGAAATCTGTTTTTACCTCTAATCACCTCTATTCCAACGCTTTCTCCATTAAACCTTCCTCACAATTAACCATTAACCAATGTCCATAAGAAAACAAAACAAATTTATTAAAAGATATGTGGATAAATATGGATCAACAGAACTCATTTGACAGACAATTTTTAGGAACAGTTAAATATCGATCTCTTCTATCCCCCTGAACCATCATGCCCAGATTTGCAGCAGACATGTTACCACCTACTGTTTTAAGACCTTTTGTCACTCTATTGTGATTGCAATCAGCAGTCTTGGGTGCAGTCACAACTGTATTGTTCATTGCTAAACTCTGCTTCCTGTCCCTAACACAGCTCAATACAACAGGGATCAACAGCAATGGCAATCTCCTTCACGAGAGGCCAGGGACTTTCAGAGGAGAGCAAACTTTTTGATGCAAATCACAAAATTACAACTAAGAATGATAATACAAACCTTGGACACGATGTCTTCCAATTCACTTCTTGGCTTGTACGTTCCATCATCATAGCGAAATCTGTACATCACCTGTTCATTCTTAAACTGGTGCTTATCTGAAACTAAAACATCAGCACGATAATTGAAACTGTCTTTTTGTCCTCACCATGTTCTTTGTAGGCCAGTTGGTAAAAACTGAATTTTTTAGATTTTACATTGGATTTGGTTTTTGGCTTTGAAAACAGTCCTAATGAAGGGAATTGGGAACATCTGACCTTTCTTGATGAGTTTTGAACAAAGTGTTGCAAATTCCCACAACAGTTATCACAGCACTTGTAGCCATTTTTGCAGTTGCCCAAAACTCTGTAACTCCAAAAGCAGAAGCATGTAACTCCAAAAGCAGAAGCATGATGGTGGCAGGAACTATGTGTCAGAGGTATTCTTCTGTCATGGTTCTTATAGTTACTAATGAGTTCCTTCTAAAAGTTAGACTGTGTATTTTTTCACCCAGAACAGCCATTCCACAGAACAGCAGTTAAATCTTATTGGGTAATGCTATCTGCTGACGAGCTTTAAAGGTGAGGACACAAATGATGTTGCAATGTGATCAGGAGCCATTTCAAAAGAAGCACTGGTGAAAATCAGAAAATACTTAAAAAACATACCCAGATTCAGATTTATCCAATGCATCAGACTGGAAGATGGTTGAAGTCTACATCCAACTACATGTAAGTTTATCCAGTCTCTGTTCTAAGGCAAATTATTTCCACAGAAGGTGGAGATAGGAAACCCTCATCCTGAAGATGGTAATTTAGTAACTAGTAGAAAATATTTGTTTCACTGAGTAGTAAATAAGTGGCAACTTTAAGTATAAAAGTGCCAAGAACTGAGCAAAATAAAACTCAGTAACAGAGTATCTTGTAGATTTTATAATAGATAGCAGAGAAATGCCATTGTTCCCACCCTAATTTAATGGAAGCCAGTTCCAACAACAAAGAGGAGGAGGAGGAAATCTGGAGAACAGGTAAGGTAGGGTAGCTGAGTCACTGCAGTCTTCCCTGCCCTTGCCAACATCCCAAAACCATGATCAGATCTCAGTGCCTGAGCACTCCTGAATACTTTGGATGCACCATTTGATGAACTGAGAGAAAAAATGGATTTACACTACTTAAGATGCATCTTAACCTGTCTGATTGATCTAAGGAAACTGGCCCCTCTGGGTGACAACAATCCCCTGGGTTAGACAAACTCCAAAGTCTAGGAAACAGTCTGAGATTTAGTCTGCCCCTTGCAAAGTGGGTGGGATAATTGTTCAGAGGGCAGATACCAGAAATTCTTAAGACTTTCCCTCACTACACAGGACATCCTGGTCTATAAATTCAAATTCTTGCTTTTGATTATATTTTCCCTTAATTTCACAGGATAAAAAAAAATATTTGCAGGATTCAATGTATCCCCTTTTGTCTCCAGTTGACTCTCTAAGATGTGCAAGTTATTGACTCCTTCAAGTGTCTGCAGGCTCTGGATTTATGAATTTCTAAATCAAATTGATTCTGTATTACTAAATCTAATTGAGAACTGAGTTAGCAGAAACACTTTCTGTATACCAAACAAGTTTTTCTTTTCATGGCATAAATTTGCCCACTCATTAATCCCAAAAATCACTAAACATTTTGAGGATTTGATGGGTATGGTAGCAGAAAGTATTTGAATATCATGTGAACAGCTTCAGTAAGTTTTCCACCCTCATTTCCAGGGCATTACTGAAATCTGATACCTTTTTATAGAATGGTACACTCACCATGATGAATGATTCCATTTTCCAATAGTGCCTGTCCCAGGTTGACCCCTTCCTCTGGTTTGCTTATCTCTCCAATCTCAGTGAGCCAGGATACAAACTCGCTGCAGAGGGGAGTAGAACACACACAATTAGCTCTGCGTGGCAGCAGGCACTTGCCTCTGCGAGCCATCAGCCAACCATAAAAGACTGTCCTTGTAGCAAGTGTGAAAACTTGTAAGCAATGGTACCTCTACACAGTGGCTTCATTTCCTACATTCCTGGAGGAAATGCTCTGCAGAAGATTTAAGCTCTTCCCATCATTGCCTTTAGCTCACAGGCAGCGTGCACACAAAAGGAAAGATGACCAGGCTGCATCTATAAGGATGACGCAAATCCTTATCTTACAGAGCAATCCAAACATCCACGGGGGAAAAGATTAGCAAACAAGATTAACTGAGGACCTTAAATCAAGTTCAACAGTAGGATATCCTCCCTTCCCAGCTACTTCTTCCCAAGTTACTTATCCAAGTAGCGTTCATGATTTCACTTAATGCTCACCTTCCTTCACTGGGTCTGATTTCTGCCCCCAGCCCCATGGTGTAATTGGATTGGCTTTAATTGAATCACAGTAGGTCTTAGAAGACAGCCTACTGAATTCAAGCACAGAGCAGTAACAGATAGCATGAGTCCCACTGACAGGTTAATTTAAGGTCATTTTCTGGAGGTGGTGCCTGGCAGATTACATATATCATGCTTCTAATTTATACACAGAAGATGCTAAGTCTCATCTGCTGTTCATGCAGCATGAAACAAAACCTCTCTGTTGAGGGGCAGAGCTGCACATATGGGCAGAATAAAAGCCAAAAGATGGATAAATATGTAGGATGCTATTCATTAGAAACAGGAGGTACAAAAAGTGGCCATAGCAAGCCTGATGAATCCAGGTCCGTCAGAGCCCCAGGGGACTGAGCTGTTTGCCAGGTTAATTAGCAATTATGCTAGAAATGTGTTACAGTCATGGAGAAGAACAAAAGGATCATATGAAAGTAGAACAACTTATGGGAAATGTGAGCTCAATAAAACACTTGGGTGCTTGCCAATATGCAGAAGGTTGCTGCTTAACCAATCCATGTATCTATGTCTCCACCTGTGGGCTTTAAGTGAGGTATTTTTAGTCTCTTTGTATTTATCAGCACCAACTGATCTAAGGTGTAGGAATTATTTGCATTTTGCCTTTAGAATAACAAAACAACTTCAGGACTGAAAACTTTGGTTTGCTGAGGGGCTGCTCTGTAGCTGTCATAGTGCAGCAAAAGCAGCAGAATCTATTCACTTATGCCAGGAGAATCCCATGGAAACCAGTAGTGTTTCGTGAAGCCCCTAAAGCCAGAGCAGTGATGAGTCAGGCTATCTCCTAACGACCGTTCTCTTCCCAGTGATTCTGAACCATTTCTGTAAGTATTTAAAAGCTGAAACAAAATATAAACTGCAGAGGGAGGTGAAGTAAGAATGATCTTCCACTCTCGCACAAGGCAGGCCTGTTGTGCAGGGCCCCGTCACTGATCTTCTGCCAGGGACTGCACCCAAGGAAGCTCTCCAGGGAGAGGCCCCCTTGCTCTGGATCTCCCCATAAAGAGCAATGGGTCTATGGCACTTTACAGCACTTAAATGGTTGCCCAAAACTTCAGTGGAAGCTAATCTGTTATCTTTCCTGCTTTTATTTGCAACTGCCTCTAGAGTTTATGTGGATTGTAAATGTAAGGTTGATATGGTGAGCCGAAATAGGAAAATAACTAAATGCTACCCCCACAGCTCTGAAGCTTCCCAATCATGGGATGGTTTTCTTAAGAGCTGCTTTAAGATTTCTATGACTTTTGATTCAGAAACAAAATCAGTCATGATTTGATCTGAAGGCTTTATAAGCCCTGAAAAGTGCATGGTCCAAAAATATTCCAAGAGGAATATGCTAGACTGTTTCTAAAAAGTTGTCAACTCAGAGAGTGGATGGCAAAGCTTGGTTTGTTTCCTGATCTTGTCTGACACAGTTCTCCAGGATAATTGAGAGTATCTTCATTTCCCAGTGCTGCCATGCTCAGTTCTCATCTGACATCCAGGTCAGGACACCATCTCCCAGTGACACCTTGGAAATTAAGGGACTTGGAACAACTGTTTTTACACAAGAAATACACAGGAAAATCCAACCTATCCAGGACTGTACAATCTGATCAGATATGGTTGAAATCTCCCGAGGTTACCCAATGCTCTCTCTTACACACTCAAGGTTTTGCAGTACTGAAAAGACGCATGGCCAGCATATCATTTACACACAGTGACAACAAAAACACAAATCATTCCAACTGTATCACCAGTTACTTGCCTAAATGCCATGAAGAGTGATCAGGAAAATAGATTTCCACTCAAGCCAGTCAATTGCTGAAGTCAAGTTCAATAAACGGCCTTACAGATAAATGCATGTGATATCTCTGAAACTATTAGGATTAGATCATGCTGTTTTCCCAAAAAAAACCCAAACAAACCCCAAAAAAACAAACAAACAAAAATTTTATGTCTTGAATTCTGAGAACCTATCTGATATTCACACACTGAGAGAAGTAATATTTTTGTGGTCTTGGTGTTGCTCTCATCTGCCTATAACAAAAAAAAAAAAAAAACCAACAACAACAACAACCACCAAAAAACCAACCAAAAACAAACAAACCAACCCCCACTAAATATATCTCAGCACAATTATCAGTGACTCCCTTAGGCAGGACTATCTGAAAAAATAAACAGGTCACAGCTAATATGCATTGTCCAGGGAAACCCCTTGGAATGATACACAATCTGCCTGTCATGACTGGAATGTACTGACTGAGTTGCATTCAGCTGAGTTTCCTAGGACTATACCAGTAAGTGAATGCAGAAAAGATATCAGCACAGTTATTTGATGTGGGAACAGCTAGAACATTAGAAGAAATAATCCTTTTGTCAAAGATCAGGATATCTGTAGGTATGTCAGTCTGGGCTCAGTTAGCCATTAGCAAAGGTTGGTCAAAAGTCCCCACTACTGGAGTGTCAGGTGGCTGTCAAGCAAACTGAGGGCATTGAGCAGGACAGACTGTAAGAAAACAGACATTTTGAAAAGGAAAGTATAGCAGGAAATCCTAAGTAAGACTTGAAACTAAGCGTAATATCAGAGAACACACAACAGGCTCATACATTACAACACTGGAAGAATGTAAGTTTCTGACCTGATACTTCTTTTTGCATGAAAAATGAGAACTGTCATTATCAGATCTAAAAAGTTCCAGTTTTAACCCAACTAGATCATCTGGGGGGGGCACGTGGAGGATGTGTGAAAAGAAAAAGGCAACTACTCCTCCAGTATCAAGAAACTTTTTTCTAGCTGAAGTATCACCAACCTATGCTACCAGCCTGCCTTCTGTCACAAAGGCATTTCCATCTCTGTGCACTGGCAAAGCTGCTGAGAACTGCTGTTAAAGAGAGGGAAGGGAAATGAATGCATATCTGCCTCAGAACTTTTTTTCTTCCCACAGCTGATCGTTTCAATCATTAACAGCTGAGGTGGAAAAGCCTCCTTAGGTCAGCTGCTGAGTGCTGTGCCACACAGGACACGTCTCTATCGCAGCCCCACTGCTGCCAGTGCCCATCACCAACCCGAGATGCCCACGGAGTCTCTTCTCCTGCCTCACACGTCATCTGTCAGAATTAGTTTGTCATTATTTTGTACTATCTAGCTGAATCAAAGAGGGTTTTTCCAGCCAATGAAGCCCTATACTTCTAACAAACATATCAGGTCGCATGATGCACAAAATTTCATTTGTGCCTGTTACACTGACAAACAGGAAACTTCTAAATACAATCTTGAGGCTTGGACAATTCTGCTGGATTTAAGTATCACCTGGAAAGCATTAGCTTGTATACAGAAGAGAGTACAGGTTAGGCCACCAACAGCCCCAAGCTTGTGGGAGTTTAAGGTAGTTTTCTTACTCCTTTTGCTGATCTGAAGCAGCTGTTATGAGTTACTGTAAAACAGAGTGAGCTGTCACATCATTCAGCCTGTGTAGGGTGTGAAAAAAACCTGTTTTTAATAAGTCACCACTGAAATGGGGCTTATGGTCTTTTTAATTAAGCTGCATCAAAGCACATTCTATCTGCATCACGATGCCATCCCCAGAAATTCTAGAGTCCATTAATTGGTGCGAAAGACCTTTTTAATTCACATGTCACTTACTTGCCAAGAAAGCACTTGGGAACAGTACTTAATTTTCTTCTCCTATCTTTGATAAGGTTCACTTTCTTGCTCATCATCATTTGGTACAGCTTCTCTCCTTTCTCTGCAATCATGACATATGCATCCCTCTCCATTCCCAGTTTCAAGCCTGGAATACAAAGCAGAAATTCCTTCAGATCTTTAACACCAAATAAAACATTTGCTCAAAGTAAAAAGCTGAGGCCAAACAGCAAAAATGGTAGAAACACAAAAATTGATTGACTTATTTTCCATTTAAGGGAGAAATTAGATAATTTTTTTATCTGAGTACAAAACTATCATTGGTAAGTTTAGCAACACTGAGATGCAGCTTTTCTTCTCCATTTTAAAAAGCAGCTTTAAACTGTACATATCACACAAAACAGAATGGTTTACAGAACTTGAAGAAAGTCCAAAGCAAGATGAACATGGGTCAGGGCAATCCCAAGCACAAAAACAGTCTGTGCGGATGGATTGAGAGCACCCCTGGAGACAAACACGTCTGGGTGCAGGTGGATGAAAAGCTGGACATGACCCAGCCACATGCAGTGCCACACAGAAACCCCCACAGGCTGGCTGGTGCCCCATCACGGCCAGAGGGGAGGGGGGATTCTGCCTCTCTGCTCTGCTCTTGTGGGACCTCATCTGGAGTGCAGTGTTCAGTCTGAGGCCCCAGCAGCAGAAGGACCTGGAGCTGCAAGAGAAGTCCCCAGAGCTGCTCCGAGGGCTGAAGCCCCTCTGCTCTGGAGCCAGGCTGGGAGAGCTGGGAATGTTCACCTGGAAAGGATTCCAGAGACACCTCAGAGCCCTTTGCAAGGCCTAAAGGGGCTCCAGGAGAGCTGGAGAGGGACTGGGGACAAGGGATGGAGGGACAGGACACAGGGAACAGACAGGGAATGGCTTCCCACCCCCAGAGGGCAGGGTGAGATGGGATATTGGGCAGGAATTGTTCCCTGGGAGGGTGGGTAGGCCCTGGCACAGGGTGCCCAGAGCAGCTGTGCCTGCCCCAGCCCTGAGAGTGTCCAAGGCCAGGCTGGATGGAGCCCAGAGCAACCTTAGACAGCAGAAGGTGTCCCTGCCCATGGCCTTAAATGGCCTTTAAGGTTGCTTCCAGTCCAAACTGTTCTATGATTCTGTGATTCTCAACCTTCTGAAACTGATTTCCTGGGGCAATTTCACTTATGAACCTGAAATAACCTCAAGCATAAGACTTGTTAAAGGCATTTAAATGCTTGGAAGATCAGGAGACCTTTTGCATTTTCTGTTTGAAGGCAAAAATATAAGATGGCTGAAACCAATTTCACATTTGTGAAAAAATCAAAATTGGGCAGACACATTATTTTCTCATCCTTTATTAATGAGCATATTTAATAATACCTTTAAGCTAAAAATAGTGTTTGACATTCATCTAGTAAATGATAAAAATACTGCATGACAAAGAATGACTGATAACTGAATATTAAGAACATTTCATTTTCACTTTGTCTAAGTTCCCAAGTACATAATTCATGCTAACTTGAAAACTGCTCAGGCAGGGGGATGATCTCTGAAAACAGCAGGTGTCTCTGTTACAACTATCCTCATAACTGACATTTTCTGACCCTCTTCTCTTTAGATTTGCAAATTGCTTTACGAGGACAGCATTCACAAAAGCTGTTTTGGTGCTCTAGGTGCTTTTTGTCTTCTAGCCTGAACACATTGTTTTCTGGATATGTTACTCTAAAACTTGCAAATCTGGGCAACTGTGGAGTCCAAAAGAGACACAGATTTTAGACACCTCCAAGACTAGCTTGAGAACAGGCAGCCTGAAGCCTAATTTTAGCAGAAATTGACATTAGGCAGAATTTAAGTGATCAGTGTAAGGCTAGAGAAAAGGAGAACTGTGCGTTTTTTGGGAAGAAAAGTTTATCCTAACTGGATGAAAGTCCTGTTGCTTTACGGTGAGATACTGCAATGAATCAAGAACCTTCTGAGACGTCAGAGCTGTTTCCTAGCTTTAGGAAAACATTAAGGACAGATTTTAATTCTGCCCATGGAAGGAAAACGTGCAACCTTTTCTCTTTCTCTGAAATATGCATACGTGCATATACATTTTTCCTACAAGTTCATTCAGTGCAGTACAAAATACATCAACCACTTACTCTCTCTCTGCTCCCTTTCCTTGATTATAGCATCCAGCCACTTCTGTTTATCTTCGGCAGTCTTGGCCATACAGACAAACCACTTGTTTTTGGCTGTGTTGTGAATCTTCCAGCCATTTGTCACTGTGTAGCCATTGCTATGGTAATCTGCTGCAGAAGACAAAAGCACAAAGCACACAGTGAGCAGGAAGCTGCTCTTTTAAGCAAACCAGAATGGGACACTTGCAGTAAAATCATCATCTTTGAAGACCTTGATTCCTGAGGTGTTCCTCACTGACTGCCCAGATGTACTGACCACTCTAGAAGTACAAGTATCAACAGGCTGTTCAAAATGACTGAATGCTTCAGTCCTAAGAGTTACACTTGGTGATTTCACCTCAGAAGAACTAAAATCTTTTTACTACAAAGCCATCAGTGAAGCAGAGTCTGTGATGTTTGTTCAGGTTATCTGTTGTGAATTTTCTGGGGACACGCTATCTTCCTGCACTGTAAAGATTTCTGTCCCCATGACATAGAAACCCTTTATGTGTTGACTGTTTAAAGGACATAATACTAATACTAGTTCCTGACTTACTACAGCAGGGGCAGAGGTGGTGTGGCCTTTATGGATGGAATCAGAAACCCACTGGGTCTTCCTGCCTGTATCAGGATACAAGAAACGTAACAGAACTGCCATTCCCGTGTTTTGTTCATGGTCATATTCCATGCTACTCATATGGATACTAAGACTAATATTTAGTAGACAGAGAGAAGATCCAGTAATTCTGTTATTTTATCTGTAATGGCTTATGATGTAAAAAAAAAAAAAAAANGGAAAGAAGACATAAGTAACTTTTATTAAATTAACTTTGATTAGGACAAAAAATAGACAATCTTCTGGGAACACATAGTCTTAATAAGGACATTTCAGAAAGAAGGACTAGTGCCTGAAAACATTTCCGGTCCATCAACCACGTAAGTTGGTCCAATAATGAAGGCACTGTAAGTTCCATCATTTGCTTCAGATTTCACTAAAAGAAATGGACAAGTACTTTTGCAACACCTTCCAACACAAGCTCTGAACTTGCTGTGTTCTTCAAAGACAATATTTAGTCACTTACCTGTTCCATCTTCCACATTCTCTACTTCCATGACTTCTGTATTTATTCGGCCCCTGAAGATATAAAGGGACCCATTGATTGACTTTGTCCTTTTAGATGTTTTCTTCCCAGTAACTCTGCAATTAGGATGAAGACTGTTAGCAACACATAAGCAAATGGTCTAATATATATGTGAATAAATCAATCTGAGATATGACTATTAAAGGAGGATTTCAGTATAGTGACTGGTGATATTTGACCACACCTCTGATGTTAAATAATTGGAATACTCATTCATATTTCCAAGATTGGTTGGAATATTGCTGTGTTAGTATGGCAATAATGAGCTTGTTTTGCCAGATTATGTGAAGATCCAGGCGGCTTCAAGATTTACATTCTTGATGACTGACTGAAATCCACGTCCATGAACAGCACACGGCCTCGGGATGACAACTGCAGCATCACCTGACAACATTACGTTTAACTCTTCTGTTTGCCTAAAGCTGTGACCAATCTGTGGTATGCACCAAGCTTCAAATACGAAATTAACTACGTAAAGAGGTCAGTGTCACACAGCCTGCCCTGTGTGTTACACATTGTTGTAGAGAAAATTCTGCTGGGGCAGTTTTGCACCCAAGTTTATATCCTTATCCATAAGATTTATAGCGTCTCTGAATTCAGGAAAGCACTTTTCATTACTAGTTATGTTCTCATTTTTATGCCTAAAATAGGTTAAATCTATCCAAGTGACACCTGTTGTGCTTTACTATGCAAGAATAACCCTGCTATGCAAGCCAAAACACAACTGGTCAAATGGTCATTAAGAGGCGGCAGGTGTCAAAATTCCAGTCAGTGAAGGTTCTGATGTGGCAATTTGCCAGTACCTCATAAGAGTCAAAAAATACTGCAGTAAAAATCAGCAGGGGAAAAAAATTCTTGTCAGAGTGAAGTACATATAATAAGCTGAGGTGAGATGAGAATCACCAATTCTGTCCAGACATTTTTTTCTTTTACAACTACCTTTAGTGACAAATATACATTTGGTGATGACCACATATTTACATCCAATCAGACTGATAGGGATTGTGTTATTGGAGCTACTGGATCCTTTCCCAAAGACAACTCCTCAAGTCAAAAAAACCCCTGTCCTAGCAGCTCTAGGGAAATATTTTAAATGTTGAGCCTACTTCCCTACATGACACACACTGTTCCTGACATCAGGATTCCATTTAAACAGCAGTCTACAATCCTGCTAAAACCAAAAAGCAATGCTCAGCCCTGAAAATCTGTTATCGGTTTTCCAGACTTTCCCCACACTTCTGCAAAAGGAACTAATGCAGAGCTCAAATATCAGATCTAATTCTGATTCTAAACACACCTTACACTGGGTTTGACAGTCCTACTCCTAATTTATGTTATTGTGAAAAAATATGATGTCCAGATTGGAATGCTGCATTGTTGATTACTTATCAAAGTCTGAGCCCTGAATTCTGACTGCATTTTTGAATTATGAAATACTCCACTGATTTCTACAAGTTAGCATAACACAATGAGAGGAGAACTAAGTTATTTAATATCAAACTAGGAACAGACAGAGATAGTTTCTTAATGGGGTTTGGGGTTTTTTAAGGTGTGTCCCACTAACATGTCAGTTGTTTGAGAGCAGCTGGCCAAATGGACACACGAACACAAAGGAAAAGACATTGATTTCCATTCTAGACTAATTATAAATAGCAGTGAGACAGTAGAAATATACAAAATTAAAAGCAGCTCGGTGATCAAAATACATCTTGTGCATTAGGCAACTCCCATCAGACTTAATGAAATATTATGCTATTTAGTGGAAATCAGATCCTCAACATCCCATCAGTTCGAGTTACATTGTCAGACAAAGGTAAACAATACCAATCCCTTGAGAAATCCAAGTGTTACGGCAGCATCCTCCAAAATCAAGCCAAACTACAGAGGAGCTTGGTAACACCTTCTGTACAAAAAGAAAGTTCTACTTAAAGGGCAGTAGAGCATTTTGCTTTATAAATCTTAGTGTTCCAGGAAAACCGCCTGGACAGCACTGGAGTTAGGCTAACCTCAACTACAAACAGGCTAGAAAAACAGTTTCTAAGAGCTATGAAGAAGTAAAAGATTAGTATCAAATTAACTGGGTTGTTTTTTTGTTTTTTTTTAAAGGAATAGATTCTGTTGGAAAACACATAAATTTCTGAAGGCTGTTTTGGACTTTGATAAATGGTCCAAGTGAAGTGTTTTCTCTCCCTTGTGTCATTTCAGAGTCAGAATGCTTTGGGTAGATAACATTTTAAGTCTTTTAGATTTAATAGTGTACTTTTTTAATGTAAACATTTATATCTCATCTAATTTTGAATTTAGATATCACCCAATAATTTGCATTTAGGTTGTACAGATTTAGCATTATACACACAAAAAAAGTCTGAAAATTACTGAAATTAGTTTTTACAGAGTAATGGTTCCAAAGTTTCCATTGTTTCCCTGGGGGAAAAAAAAAAAGAGAGGAATTAAAAAAAAATTTAAAAAAAAAATTAAAAAAGGGATTAAAAGACCCAAATTTTGAGAAATGAGAATCTTCTTTGGAGAGAACACTGGTTTTACAGAATTTCAAATTGGGTTGGCTGTTCTATTTGGCCATCACCAGTAAGGAAGTATAACTTGAAGCAGGATTGTATTACAGGAAAGGGAGGAAGAGGAAATGGAAGTACAGATAATGCATTGTAAATTCAGAACAGACCAAGAAATGAGAATGGGACTGGGGTTGTGAAGGTGAAAAGCTCAGGAACTGAAATACTGTATAACTGCTGCAGAAGCAAGCAACTGTCTTCCACTCTGCCAATGCTATTTTAATTACAAGCAGCAGGTGGTTATAATACTTATGGTTTCTTAGATGGGATGATGCAAAAATAATTACCAGGATAAGAAAGGAAGACAACAAACAGAGCACATGGGCTGTAAATGCTGACAGCAACGGCCAAATAGTCATCTCTTTCTCACTCCCCTGGGCCCTGCATCTATTTTGTTTGCTTATTGCTTATCTATTTGTTTGCTTATGTTGAAAGTATTCCACTTTTCCCTATCTTGGCTTTTTATAATTTTTCACATCACCCTCTTAAGCTTAGCATAATTTCACAATGTAAGTCGGCACTGTCACATAATTCCTGGAGACACAGCTGCCCTCAGAAGCTTTTTGTCTGTAAGAACTCAGCTTTTGCTGCCCTGTTTTAACTCCTCTCTGGACTTCACACTTCTCAGAGGGGCACTTGATAGTGCCTGGAATACTTATCCTACCACATACTTCTCCCTCCTACTGCCTAAGTGATAGAAATAATCAAGAAGAGGAAAGTTCCACCTGTGACTCAGCCCTACAAAGCAACAGAGAATACAGCGAATGATCAGAAGTTGATCACAGCTTCCACTTACAAACCTTCTGAACAGTAAAACTGAAAATACAGAGGGACTCACCTGGATTTCCTCTTGCAATAGACCAGGAGATTATCAAATAGAAAGAACATTCTCTCTTGGATGTTTCCTGCTGAGATTTTTAACAAAGTCCCTTGCAGTAAGAGCTGTGTGCAAATATCTGTCAGATTTGATCCCTGAAACATAAAAAAGAGAAATTAACTCCTTTATCAGTGCACAATGAAGGTCTTTCACTAACACACTTGTATTTTATCTGCCATTAAACTGTGAAATAACTGATGCACTCATAAGGATTTCACCCAGATCTACTTGCCTTTCAAGTGAGATCTGCACATCAGAAATGTCAGTTCCATTTTATCTCTAACACCTTCCTTTCTTTCATAATCCACTTGTTCTGCTACAATTTAGCAGCAGCCTGCACACACAAAATAAACTCTAAATGCTAAATTCCTCAGAGTGATGCTGCCCACACCCTCAAGAGTTTTTACACATCACAAAAGAAACAGAAATAAATCCCTGTACACAGCATGGGACATTAAACTGTGCAGTTAACTGCCTCCAGGGAGTTTGCTGGTCCTGCATCCTACCTCCCATCCTTCAATGTGGGACTGCAACTGTTCAAGGGCTTCCAGTTTCTCCATCTGTCTCTTGGTCTCATTGATATTTGTACAGACTGTCTTCATTGCCTGCAGTGCGTTCTGGACAGCTGAGTGATCAGGATGCTTAGAGGGAGTCCTCTTAGCTAGTTCCTTTTAAAAAAAGAGAAAGCATGGAAACTGAGAAGTAGTTCATGGAAAGGTATGAACATTAGCAAGCAGCCCTGCAAGAAAATGCCAGAACCACTGCAAAATTAAAGAGAACTTGGGGACATTTTACTGCAGATGCTATTCTCTATTCTTCACCTGTACAGGGTTAATATGAATGCTGTTAAATAAATGAAGCAATTGCTCTTGTTAAATATGCTACACTAAGAGAGCTCAAGCAAAGTATGTTTTATTGTGCCAGATGTGTTTACTTTGTATGTTTAGAAGGCTGGGGCATGTGTCCTGACATAAAGATAAATGAAGATAAATGTTATCTCGGACTTCCTTTGTGTACCTGCAAATCACAATAGTTTTTTTATTCCACATATTGTTAAACCTGGTAATTTATGTCAGTGTCTCTGCAGGGTAAACACTTGACAAGCAATGGTAGATCAGATATAACAGATTACCTTCAATATGCCACTGAACCTACAGCATATGCTAGTTTAAGATGCAATAGAAAGATGTTTCTCGTTTTATAAATATCAGCAGTTATTTGTGATTCTATATATGTGTGGAAGACAAAAGCACGATTTATAAATTGGCAGTGCTCCTTACAGCTCTTAGGGAATAGACAATTTTCAATATTACACTACATAGAGTTGGATTTCAACCACACAATATCATGATCTAAGAGCCACACAACTTTTCTTGGAGGGGGGGAAGGAGAAAAAGCCAATCCCCCAAAGACAAATATATTCAATTATGGCCAAATAGAAGGTTCTGTTTCTTGAACAGCTATGAGAGGAATGAAGAGATGTGGGAGACAATAAGGTAAGCTTCCTTTACATCCTGTTCTGTATGCACACCAGTGGCTTCCCATCTTTCCCTTTCCAAGTGCAGGCAATGATTCATGAAGGCCTGTGTGTGCCTCACTGCTGGGCTTTCCTTTCCAGGGGATTCTGACTCTGGTGACTGCTCTCTGCATACAAGTTTTTCTGCCCCTCCCAGGGCCGATGACTCTTCTCCACATGAAGAAATATGTAATTACTGCCCTAATCGCCCATGGAGTTGTGGATCCTCAGATGTTTTTAAAGGATCAGAGGTGGAATGTGCATTTCTGGCTGGAGTCTGAGCAAATCCTTAACAGATCAGACCTCAGGCAAGGCTCAAGCCCTGTGAGCTCTGGGCTCAGGAGCCGCAGGGTGCGGCTGTCATGTGCTGCACATTCCTCCTGTGCCAGAGGAAGGAGACAGAAGTGACTGTGCCTAATCCCCACACGATGGTGTGATTAACTCATGATCACCACTGCCCCAGGGTTTGCTTCTTGCTGACAGAAATGCTCTTTATTAAGGGGAAAAGACTATTTTTGTTCTGAGACTGGTTTACACAACAGCTGCTTCTGCTCTTAAGCAATAGGGTTGAGACTAGTTAATAGAGTCCCACAATTAGCGCGGGTGAGACAGAGCTGCCTTCACCCAAACCCCGGTGCTGGAAGCACCTGCTGGTGCTGGAAGCATCTGCTGGGCAAGTTCTCCAGCCACCCACCTGTGCTGGCTCTAAGTGGCTCACACGGTTTATGCCCTTTGGGTGTCTGTTTACCTCTGTTACCTTCCTTCTTCCCAAAAACTGGTGCCCGTCGCAGCCAAGAATTTCATTTTGCTTGAGCCTAGTTCAAGCCCCTTTCTCAGTTAAAAGGAAGTAATTTATTGACTGACAAATTCTACACTAATTTTCTTGCATGCTGTCTAAAGCAGACAAGAACCGCATTGGGGCAAAAATCCTCTGTTTGTACAGAGATTATGAAATGCCATAGCCAGGTTTGAGTCCCATCCTTCAAACCACACAAAAGGCTTGCAAATTAGACAGAGAAAAAGCAACAAAAATTATAAAACTCAACAACAAACCCAACAACAAAAAAAACCCCAAGAAACCTGACCCACAAAATAACACCCCACCTTTCCCCAGAGAAAATCCCCAAACTGAAAAACCCAACCAAGAACCTGTTTACAGTCAGGGACTTCAAAAATGCAATTCTTGTGTCACAAAAAGTGGGAAACTATAAATAAAATTGAAATTTATCGATCACCATCATCTGAATCATTGTTCTGTCTCCATCATTTGTTAATTAAAAAAACTCAACCAGTTTAATCAGTGGATGAGAAAGCATAACATCACTTGCTGCGGGATGTCATATTTCATTGGAAATTATTGCAATGCTTAAAGTGGATCAGCACTTGGAGATATTCTAGTGTATATTCCTAATTAAGTAACCCAAATCAACTCCAGATGCTAGATGTCAGACGCTATTGTTCTGAAGAAGAACATACACACACACATCTATATATGTTATTAATAAAAAGTAGTTACAATATTTTAAATATGTGCTTTAACCTACTACTTCAGTTTACTTTCAAACACAAACAAGGCTGAATTACCTTGTGCATACTAGCTTTATCAAACCCACCTACTTGGCTACACCAAATACTTATTTTAGACAAGGTCATATCAAAGTTACCAGATAATCTGGATATTCACTTGCTAAAAACAAAGTAAAAGAGGAAAGTAGTCTACCTTTGGCCTAAGATTTTTCTCATCAGCTGGAATACAATAGTATCTGTTTGCCCTGGGAATTAGATAAAGTAAGATCCAATCCCCATGAATACAAAAGAGCTATTTCAGGATCCATAACTGAAATTCAGTAGCAAAGGGAGAGCAAACACTTAATTTGAGGTAAGGAATATTTTTAAATCTATCTCTTTTTTTCCTTGCTTTGAGAGCTCCATTTTCCTGGTCAGCATGAACAGAACCTGCCTGTGTTTTCCCTTAACTGTTCTCATGTCTGAGACATTTGTGTCCACTCTTGCAATTTCATGCTAGCAACTATCAAATATTATTTGTTATGAACTCACTACCTTTGAGAATCAGAATCAACCACACTTTATAATGGTCACTGATATTTTCTGACTGAACAACTTCTAGTTATTATCTCACTGACTGAGGCACACTTGTTGCCTAATGAAAACCTAATTCCTCTTTGCTTTTTCTTAAGACTTTTATTTCCTGTCCATGAAGTTTCAGGTAGTGAACAGTGTGCGATCTGCCCGTCCCTGCAAGGCTGCTTGTTCAACAGTGGGTCTGGGTCAGCTGCCCCAGAGCTAAGGGTAGGCACAGGGAGGGCAAATTCATCTTTACCCCACTGTGGTTTGAAAGCAAGAAACAGTTTCAGTCTTCATCTTGGTGGTATTGGCTTTGGCTTTCAAAGAAAGGATATTTGGTCCCCAGGAGTTTTGATATCCATTCATCACAGAATTCTTACTTTCTTCCAGAACTCATAAAGGGACCTTTCTTTCAAAATATGAGGGAAAGTCTTTGTGTTTTTTTAATTACTTTTCTTTCAGTAAACAAAGTGTGATTCTGGCTGAGGAAGAGACTGACATTATGGAAGATTGATGGCTGTTAGCCCCACAGTATTTACGAGGCCATTGGGGGATGCAAGCTCTCCCAGAAACTGCTTTCTCCTTTTCCCTCTTCATGCCCCACCAGGCAAGTGACCCAGCCCTGACCAGAAATGATGAGAGGCAAGTTAGCTCCTTTTAGGTCTTTTATGCTTTATCTTCTATGGTAAGAATACAGCAAGGGGGCCAATTAGTGCCACATACCACAGTCACTTCTGGATTGACACTCGCCCATTGGGAACTCACTGAGACAACCAGAGAGTTTTCACACAAGCTACCAAACAGCTCTCAGAAGGTACAGGATTTTGATCATTACTGACCTGATCACCATCAAACTAGAGACCTTGTAATGAAAAACATATCCCATTTAGAGTCCCCAGAGCCATCCAGTCCCTCAGAACACCGGCACAATTCCAGCTGAACATAGCTTTACAGGAAGTGGCTGAAACAGCCTGAACAAGCCTTAATAAACATCTGAAGAGCACTGAAGTCAAAAGGCTTTGGTTTGTCAGTAAGTCGCCCTGTCTGCTCTACGCAGACCATTACAGGATTTAGCAGCCTGCCAGCATCAGGCAGCTTTTTGCCTGTACCCATAGAAAGCAATTTTCTTCAGAGAAGATCCAACTATCAGAAGAGTAAATCAGGAAAGCAACAGTGGGAACAAAAGTCAAGGCTAAAAAAATGCAGAATCATTCCAAGAATAAAACAACCATCTGGAGAAATACTTTCTCTAGTTTACCTTGAGCAGAAGAGGGTATTTGCAAATTCTCTGAATTGGAGTCAGCAGATAACCCTCTAGTGGAATGTCTGTTGTCTTTCTGCCTCCCAAAAGCATGCAACCCTATAATCAAAAAAAGAAACAAATGTTACCTCAGACACAAAGCTTTCAGGTGATTTTTGACACTACTTTATATTTCTAAACATGCGTTATGATAAGAAAGTACTTTACCACGCCTAAGGTACAGGAAATGGCACTTCATTCACCACTGACATACAGCCATGAAGTCTGAAAAGTTCTGCAGGCATCAGCAGAAGAAAATTTGTAGTGAATAACAATGGCTGTGCAGAAAGGTATCTTCTCAGAGAAATATACAGCTGATGACTCAAAAACCATCCTAACAATACAATGGCAAACAGCAAACCTAGATGGACTATTACCTAAATTAATCTAATTTACCCCGGCACACATCAAGAGAACTTCTCAACGGATTATGGAAATTCATTTCTCAGGATTGATATAGAAAGGGAGTTTAAGAATAGGGTAGGGTACTGGGGAAAAAAAACCACCTTACTGCCTTTGATCTGTCCTTAATTTGTAGCAATAATCTGTAATCTTTATGACAAATCAATACTGCCCTACTGTAAGCTTTTTATGCATCTCTCTGATGATTCTACTATCGGCTGCTGCCAGAGAGAGGTAGTAGATTCAGGTGGACTTCAAGTCTATTTCAGTTAAACTAGTCCACATTCCTATGTTCAACCATGAATATGGACTTTGTTCCAAAAGTCACTCCAGTTGCAAATATGTCCTGTCCACACAGAAGCTGAACTTCAAAAGCAGCTCAGCCAAGAAGTGCCTGCTTTGCGGCACCACCAGTAATGTTTTCCCCTATGAAATAGGTGCTGTGACTCAGACACACTCTGAAATTTAGTGAGTCTTTTGGCTGTAGCTCTACAATTCTTCTCTTCAAGGAATGTTCAGAGACATCACACATAAAATCTCATTAGTCCTAACTGGTATTTTTGTGGGCAGTTGTCTGTGAAATAACCTGTCCCCAGGCTATTCTAGATCTGTGGCATTGGCTACCCGGCTCACAATGCTCCTTGTCCAATTTCTAAGTCTCAAGTGATTCAGTCCTTCCCATCTCTTCTTTCAACCCTCTCTCTAGCTCTGGGTTCAAAACTGCCCTTTAAGACTGACTTTTCAAACACGTTCCCACATTTTATGTTTCAGCAGCTGTGAGGGGGTAATCGGGCCAAATCTATCCTCACAAGTAAAGCTTTGTACTTTAGTGCTGCCTTCTCTGCATAGTAGCATTGTAGCACTGGTTTGGGAGGCAGAGGAGAAAGGAAGGGAGGCCTGGAGGAAACTAAAGCACCACAGCTAAATAGACACACCAGTGAAGCCCTTCTTCCCATATTTACTGCCATTTTAATAGTCTCTTGGATTCAGGTGCTGCAGCAAGCAGACAGCATGACATCTTTGATGTCCCTCATGATCAGTTTGCCAGCTGCTGTCTCTAACACAAGCAGAAAACTGTCAATCCAGTGGAAGTGGAGAAGGTTGGGAATGATGGTGTTTACATACACCTTCTCTCCTCTTTCTCGTTGGTTTCCCTCACCAGAAGTACCCAAAATAACTTCATGAGCAAGGTAATGGACATTCAGTAATTCTAAATAATGGTTTGATAAGGTTCATTAAAACTCAGACATGACAAAGAGACTGCCTACGCAACAGCACGAGGGTAGGCTCCCTCTGAGGGCTGTATCTTGTGGCTAAAGGAATGCTCTGGCCCTGCTTGTGACTGAAGGTTATGTGGAAGTTTTCTTTTGCTGTACTACATTGGGAAAGAACAGGCCTTTCACAGCAAGCAAAAAAACAAGAGCAGAAAGAAAAGCAAGTCCATCACAAGAAAAACAGCCTTTATTTTACCTCGTAGAATTTACTAGGAATAAAGCTGATGTGACGAATTATCCCCTCACCTATGTGCCAACCCCATTACAAATGCCACGCATCCATGGCCAAGAAAACAAGACATTCAAAAATCAAGCAGAATTAGGGTGAAAGTAAGGAGGAGAAACAACCAAGAAAGGAAAGTAAGGAATGCAGTGGTAGAAGGCAGTGCCCACTGATTGTTTCTCCTCCCAGCCCAGCCTCTGAGGCTTGAGGTTTGAAGGCTGTATGGCCACAGCCCCTGCTTGGATGGAAGTTAGGTTACTTTTGATTTAAGCAGAAATGATGCATTCAAAACAATTCATCCAGACTACATTTCTTGACCACAACTGGACTCATGGAAAAAAGGGTGTCAGAAACAGGTCATATTTTTTTGATGAGCCTGCAAATGGTAAGCTGGTCAGAGAACTGAGCAGGGAACCAAATCGAATGGGAACTAGCCTCAGTCTTGTTGCTGACTTATTGCATTACTCCTTTCATCATCTGTGCTTGTTTCTTCTGTTGATTCTTTTTTTAAAATCTTCATTGTTTCCACTGCAATCACTCGTGCTGGTAGTGCTCAGTACTGCGCCTCAACTCATCTGTGATTTCAGTACCCCTCCACCCCAAGTGCTCCATACCTGCAATGGGTAATACCTGCAAAATGCCCAGCATTCCTGGGATACCAAAGAATTATTATGAGCACAGGGCAAAATCAGATCACTCAGTCAAGAGTGCTAGAGAAGGTGCTTACCAGAAGGAATGTTCTCACTGTCGGGATCTTGTTCAATTCCATCAGCAGTCTGAGTGCTTTCTCGTGGTTGCTACAGTACTCCTCATACACAAAGAATTTGTCTTTCTGCAAGGAGAAACAAAGTAACTTATTGATTCAGACACCACTAGAGAGATTGTTTTGTCACAGTCTGTTACCAAATTCTTTACAAAGAGAGGTGCCAACTCCAAGTGGCATTAGCATTGGAGTTTTCATGAAGTGTGTGACACTCATCCAATGTGAATAAAGTATACAGGTGTTCAGTACTTCCTGGCTTACTCTGTTGTAAGTTAACAGAGACTTTTCTGAATACTGAGACTCCCAGCACTTTTCCTCTTAATGCTTCACTAAGATCATAGGTCTTCTTTCCTAAAAGGAGGGATTTTGCTATCTTGGGAATACTTGCATGTGTGTCAGGATATTCCATGAAAGTAGCCAGAAGCAAGGGGGAACCCACTGCAAACCTCTCCTGCATGAGGAAGAAAGCCAGGTGGCTGGGAAGAACCAAGGCCTGAAAGAAGCTCTGAGATCTGGAGGGGAACTATAACACCAAGCAGTCAGCTGGAAATCCCCTGCCATTCAAGGGGTGAGTGCCAGGCCCCAGTAGGTTGGCTGGTTTACTTTGTGTTCTGAATCAAGCAGCAGACTAAACTTTACAGCTATATATAACTGTTTCCGTAACTGGAAGAATTCCACCAAATAACCAACATATTGCAGATACTAAAGGAAGGGAAAGGTAGCTTCACAACTAGATTGAGCTGCAATGGGACATGTCACACCCAGCAGCACATGCTGGAATGAAATCCCCTATTAAGAAATGTAGGTCAGCTGGCAGGTCAGGGTCAGCAAGCTCTGCTCTACTGATCTTCAGATTCAAAGACAGTGCAACTCCTGCTATCTAAAATGATTAAAGATGCTGAACCTATTGCAAACACTAGATATCTAGAAACACTGGAGTGATTCACAAAAAAAGCAGGAACAACTATTTCCATGCCCAAGCAGATAAGGCAAGGGGCAAGTTGATCCTCTCAAAGCTGGTAGGAAGGGCTGAACTTTCAGCAGCTATGTTCAGAGCTTCTAGAATTGCATTCACCAGAAAAAAAAAAAGGAGGGCCATGAGATTGTATTAGGTTTTAGGCAAAATGAATGATTCAGAAGACAAAAACCCCATCATTTCTGAGTGCTTCTCACGATAGTACTTTATTTCCTGGTTCAGGTTGGCTTCTATACCATAATGCAGCAGCATGTGGAGGTACACAGACAAGCTAGTTTGCATATGGAAAGTAATTTCAAAGCATTAGTGTGGTACTCCGTGGTGTAATATGTGAAGCTTTCCAGAGCTACCATCTCAGGGGACCAAGCCATGTAGCCAATGCCTTCCAGAGTTTGCTTTCACAGCAGGATTCTGGTCTGAAGACATTCTATCTGAACTTTGCAACCGCCCTAAAATTTAGAAGTTGTTTGGTTTTGGGTTTTGGTTGGTTGTTTTTTTTTTTTTTTTTTTTTTTTTTNGTTTTTTTTTTTTTGAGTTTTGATTGAAGTCCTAGCACTCTTAGAGCTTCCTGTGTCAGCTGAAGCATCGAGCTACTTTTAAGACAGCTCACAGCTCACACAAAAAACTACTGCCAGCTGAAGGAGTTTACTAGCAGGAAACCATGGGAATACAGCTGCACTCACTGGGTATTCCCTTTGCTATTGTCACAAGGAAAAAAATTTGCATTTATGTTAGTTTAGGAGTCAAATGTTCAATGGTAGATATACATGTTCAGAGTCCATAAAATGTTTTTGGGCTTTGTTTGTCACTAATCTGATTAATTTTTCCCCTCCTTGTACTTTAAAAGAAGGAACTGAGAATAAATAGATGTATGTCCAAACACAAGAACAATGGTACAAAGTAAATAAAACAAGAGCCACAAAGGGTAGGGTGCAAAGGAATGCAGATGTTCAGGACTTTTATCCTTCATCAGCAGCTGTTCAGGTTGCTACTGGAGTGCAATACTGGGAAGCTGCAAAGAAACAAAAGCTTCAGACCACCAGATGCAGGAAAAGGCAGACCTGGGTCCACAGCACAATAGCATAAAAGGCAATAGGATTGTTGTCAATCATAAAAACAGGAGAGTTACAGAATAAAACAGATACAGTTTTTTTCCCACATTTTCTCCTCTCACCTCTCCTCAACTCCCTGGATGCACACAAGCACCATGCTTGAAATTAGAAACAGCAGCCATTAACACAAAATCATCCATTACATCAGTGCTTACAAAATGTCACTGCTCAGGTTTCTGACTTGCAGCTTTAAGTGCCTGGAGTTTGGGAGGCTATATTTAGATCATGACAAAATATTTTTGCTAAAGCTCAAGACAGTACAATAACTGTACATACACCAGAGTGTTTTCCTCAAGACCTTCCCAGCTGTACCCCTTGTCAGTGACCCACAAATATGAGAACTATGCTTAAAATTATTCCCTGCCTGAAGTGTTTCATTTCCTCTCTGGGTGATACTCAGTCCTGAGCTCTCCCATAGCCTGGTGAGGAAATTGTCGGTTACATAATTACAGATGTTAGCCCAGGAATTCTGAACCTGCGGTTGCACTAAGTTAAAGTGCAATTATGGTCAGAGATGCGACCAGACAAAAATGGCACTTTCTTACTCAGCAAATCTTCTGGATACATAGCTACACCTTCTGTTTTGGTGACAGAAGTAAGTCTGTACTATTCTCAGCTTGGTTAAAATAAGTCTTCAACCAATAGTTTATTCTCCAAATATGTTATTTTGGATCCATTAGTACTGCCCACAAATTAGTGCAAATTTGAAAACAGTTTTGACTAGAAAAAAGCAAATAAGATATTTGGAAAACTGCAACCTTTTATTTGGACATATTTTTAACAAGGCATGGCATTTTCTTGTTCAAAGCAGGCAGAAACCAACAATGTCAACATCAAAAACCTAAGCAGAAGACATAATTCTCAACAAAACAATATCCCTGGTGACTCAGGCAGTAAAACCGACCACTCATGCAACACTGCTCCAAAAAATGAGCATAACACATATTTCCCTAGAACAAGTGTCTAGCTATTACATCCCCAAACCTCTATCAATATGGCAATATCAGAAACAAAGGATCTGACAATTCTCTGCCCTTCTGCTCCACACATAGTCACACCCTTTCCCGCCCTGCAAAAGTGAGCCTGTGCTCACGAGGTGTGGTCACTCCATGGTCAGTGCACATGCCCTCTCTGACATTAGAGACACATCCTACATGCTGCTTTTGTTTAAGGCTGTGCATTGGATTTGGAATCAATATTCAAGATACCATCTGTTACAGTTACACCGAACCACAGCTCCAGAATAAACTCTAGCACCTACCATCAGACAATGAACTTCTGATCACCACCACATGGAGTACAATATGGCAGACAATGTCTGTCTTCTGAAGGAAAACAATTTTTCACACCTGAATATCAGAGCAAGCACATTTCATCATCTCTTAAAATACTTCAAAAAGACGATGTGCAATAATTTATTTTTTGGAATTCTTGCAAAATCTGCTTGCTTTCTTTAGGTATTACTCAAGAATTGAATCCTTCTGAACTAGAGGTCCTGGGGACAATATTGAGCCCATAACAATTACAATCCCTTGATGTATTCAAAAAAGGTGTCAGTGTGGCACTTGAGCACATGGTTTAATGGTGAACATGGTAGTGGTGCTGGGTTGACGTGGGACTCTATGGTCCTAAAAGTCTGTTCCAATCTTGATGATTCCATGATTCTATAAAAGCAGTATTCTGTTTCTGAAGGCTGGTGGACTGTTGCCGAGTAAGGCTCTCCTAGACCAAGACAGACCAGGAAGTCAGGCTTATGTAGACTAGGGGACGTTAAGGATACACAGATCTCATAAAGAGGACCCAAGCACTGCAGTCTGGTGGAATTTCATATGGTGAATCTGGGGATTGCTACAAGGATATACAATACACAGAAACTTAGAGAAAGCATGCTCCACTAAAAAAATGCAGTGTCTGGATAAAAACAGTGCTTCAAGAATTCTCAAGCTATTCACCAAATTTTTAAGTATTTTTAACAGTGAGTTTCTAAAGAAAAGCACCTGTGCTATCGTCTGGCTACTGACAAGTACTGGATTTGTAATCAGGACTAGGAACAACCTTGCCAGGTGATCACAATAGCAGATACACCAATACATTGAAGATTCAGGGGTCTTATGTCACTTCCTCCCTGCAAGGTCCCCACTGGACTCACTGTGATTTGATGATAATGAAAAAGCACCACTGAGGGTCTTCCAGCACTTCTTCTGAGCATATTGCAACAACAGAACCCTGCCCAAAACAAAAGACCACAGAAGTGTTCCCCATGGTTTCCCTGGGTGAAACGGCGAGAGCATGTACTGTGAGGGAACTCCCCGGCCCCGCCAGGGCCTGCAGCGTGGCAGCGAGGGCTGCTGCAAGGCTGCTGCAAGCCATGGGCCAGCGTGCTGCAAAGCTGCAGAGCAGGGAGCACAGGCACCAGGGTGCTGCAAGGGCTGCAGAGCAGGGAGCACAGATACCACATACCTCTGCCTGCAACACCAGGCAAACACCTGCAGGAGTACTGTTTCTGAGGCACTTGAAATTGTGCTGCTTTTTTGGTGCGTGAGAAAAAAAAATTCAACAGGAAAGGGAAGAGTTTCTAAAAATACATTGTTGCTTAGCTCAGTTTGATGTGGTGTCTGTTGTTCTAACTTCATTCACAATTTTTTTCCCACCCTACCTACAACTTTCATACAAGACTGACATTGTCTTAGTATTGCTACAAGCCTTAGAGAATAGGGCTTGCTAAGGGGCTGGAGACCTTATGACAGGAAACTGTATTTTCAGATAGCATTAAGTCATTGTACTTACAAACTTTAAGAAAACATTTCCCAGTTCATGCTGAGACTGGGGTTCTGGTTGCAAACAAAATTCCAGAGCAGCCAGGAACTCCTTGTGAACACCAAGAATGTCTTCAATGTTAGAAAATAAGATCTGAAATATAAGGAGAAAAACATTGCTAGTTTTTAATATATCTCAGAGTTTTTTGCTAAGTAGTAATGCCAAAATATTGTGGAGCTCTAAAACTTACCATGGTAGGATCCAAAGCTCAGACAGGGACTTGTAAAGAATGAATTACACTGTATTTGCCCCTTTCCAAGCCCCCTATAAAAATCTTTATGGCTACTGAAGCACCTGCTGTAAATCAATGTTATCTTTGCAGACCCCGAGCATGATTAATGCAAGCAACCTCTTTTAAGTCTTGAGACTATTTCCTATGAGAACAGCCAGGTAAATGGAACCACAAGGCCAAACTCATTTTCCAGGAGACAAAAGCAGGGAGTAGTTTGCCTTTCCTTCCCATGCATTAGAAATCTTTCTGGAAGAAAGGGACTTGAAGGTATCACACACAAGGGTGCTCCTGTAAACAGGAGACAAAATCAGCTGTATGGAATCCAACCTTTCACTGCCTAGAGTACAGAACCATGTACATTTCTCACAAACCTCAAGACCAGCATTAAGAGTTCCCTTTCACTGACCACAGTGACACCAAAAGGCACATTTAGAGGGGAAGAGGCCCCTTGTTCAACCTAGTATTAAAAGGTTCAAATTAATATAAGGTTCAATCTTGTATTACTGGTGACAGTTAAATGATCCCTGTGATTAGAATATATGTATACTAAGGGGACTAAACTGCCAGGGTGAAAGATGCTGTAAGCACATTAAAAATCTCGGTCATTTTCATACAAAATATGAGAAGAAAGTGTGAATCCTCATGTAGGAGATGGAATGCTACCTTGAGAGGGGCAGACGTCCTAATGTGAGGTGACAGCCATCAGTAGTGGCAGCCGCTGGAGGGAAGGCTAAATGGGCAGAGTAAATCCTGGAGCCTGCAGTGACATATGTCTTGCAGACAATGTTTCTATCACTTTAACTATGTCACTTGCAAAGAGAAGACCTGAAGTGCAAACAAGCTTTCACATTGGAAGAAGACTGCCAGATCTGGCTCAGTGAGCAGGTGAACGCTGAAGTATGCAGCCTGACAGAACCAGCCTTCATCTTCCTGGCATTTGCTGTGGGAAGTGATCATGCCTAACATCTTCAAACACTTCCCAAAATGCCTCACCGTAACACTAAACTCTTCAACTACATGCAGTGGAATTTATTTACCAGATGTAGCATTGAGTTACCCTGGTGGCTGGTGATGTGGCAGCAATTTGGAGAAACAATAATCTGTAAACTAAGTCTACTCATTAAAGCTAGGACTGAAACCTCAATTCCTGGTTTAAAACCAGTTTCTCTCTGGCTTAGCAGGGGTAGGCAATATCAGGAATTCAAGGCCTTCCTCTCTGCAGCTAGCCAGGTTCAACTCTATACTTCCATTATTCACAAGGATTGGCACAGTATTTTTCTCAAACTCCTCCTTCAAGCTGACTGTATGTCCAGAGTGGAGCCTGCTGCATCTTCCTTGTCTTTGCTTCCCTCTCCCTTCAGGAATTCTGAGATATGGTGCTGTGCACCATCATTATTGCCCACTTGTGCCTCAGAGATCCTTTCTAGCTCACAAGAAACTGAAAGATTCCAACATACTGAATTAGCACTGACTGGCTCTGAATCAAAAAAAAAAAAAAAAAAAGCCAGGGAGCTTGGATTCTTTCATTGCTCCCTAAAAGCTTCCTGTGCTAATTCCAGTAGAGCCTGCAAGTGTTCTGTCACGTGGCTGAAAGTGATGTGATGATGCAGTAGCCCTTGCCTGCATTGCTTTGTCAGAAGCTGTGCCAGAAGGGGATTAACAAGCAAGAGGAAAACATCTGTAAGGGACGATTTTATCCTTCAGGAGCAGTCTTCAGGGGTGGTTTTTGATCCAAAGAATATCTATGCAAGCTAATGAATTTTGAGGTGATCAGTAAAGCTCTGCTTGCAGCAGAATTTGCAGGTAAGAGTCACTTGAAAATCAATGCAGCAGACAGACCTTGAGTGCAGATGCTCCTGTACCAAATCCATTTACCAGCCTTGCACACCCTCAAGTTGTACTGCCCCAAACTGCTCTATCAGTGAAGTGACAGCAGTGCCTGCTGCGAGCATAGCATAATATTAACACATCAGGAGAGTTATTCCCACACAAGACAGTGAATGAATTCAAACCAATTTTTTATGATGTTGCTGCAGCTGTTAGTCACTGGTGCACTTGTAAAATCTGGGCTTGGCACAGGACTCAATGTGGCCTTTCTGGAGAGGGCTACAGAGGCTAAAGATTACTGAAATCTCTGATGATTAGCACCAGCTGTAGGAGAAATCTGCAAAATTATACTGGGAGCAATAACCCAACTTATCTTAAAAAAGACATTGTCCTTTTGCTCAGAGGTGAGTGACTGCCCGAATGCCCTGTATTTTTCTCTAGGCATTTCTGCCACGTGAAGAAAGAGAGTAAAGACAGGCTTCTCCTTACATAAGCTGCCAAACCACTTTTATAGTCTCTTCTACCGTCGGCCATTGCACAGCTCTCTGGTGACTCAAGACACATAACATCAGCAGGCAGATTATCAGAAGTCCCAACATCACCTTGCTTTGCCTGGCTCTACCAGTGAGGTGGGAGAAAGGAGTGGGAAATAAAAAACAAGTATCTTTCAACTGCAGGAAACGCAAATTATTCGGTATAGCGGGAGATGGAGGGTGGAAGCAGGAGACAACATTGACTCTGGAGACTATGGACGCATGAAAACTGTGCCTTGTGATTCTGTTCCACCAGAAATAGGCATAAGCCTTTTAGTACTGAAGAGAAGCTCTCTTATTGAAAGCTGGGTATTGTTAGATGAGGTCTTACATCAGCCTCAAAAAGACCCCCCAAGGCATTTCAAGAATAACACAAAAATAAAGTGGTACTTCCCCAGAGGAGTGTGAAGTAACTTCACATACAAATTCTGCTGTACAGAATTTGTAGGCACCGCATCTGATTTTGTGGCAGTCGTAATTAATATTCATTTTGATGATATGAATAACAAGAGAATAATTTTCATCAACACTGACAAATAGCTGTGTAAGTTTATTTTCATTCAGGACTTAGTTTTTGCACACTTCTATGTACACAAGATCTACCGTCACTGATCACTTGTCTATTTTTTCCTCAGTCACCCCTGAACCTACTCCAGATGCTGGACAGTGAGTTTTTGGAGTGGAGATTTCCAGATTTGAAGACAGCAAGAGGCTGAGCTCCACAAAGCTGCCAGCAGTTTTGTTCCCAGCCCCTCCGGATGCCAGCCAGTCAATAGCACACCTTGCTGGCCTGAAGAACTGAAAGCCAAGGTGAGGCTGGAACCCTGCTCACCTGGTACATGCAGGAAGCCTGGCACAGGAAACACAGCTGCAGGAGCACTGCGGGTGTGACACACCTCCTTTGCCTGCCCTGCTCCCCCAGGGCTACAGGGCAAAGCTGCTGCTGATTCAGGAGCTCCAGGACCAAATACAAGGGCAGTAATGCACCATCCAGTGGCAAACAAACCACACTCTGTCCCACTCACCAGTGGTTTCACTTGCGTTCGTGCATGAAGAGAGGTTTGGTTTCATATGCACAAGGTGAGTTTTTAAGCCAAATAACTACAAGAAAGTTTTGTGTATTTATGACATTAATGAACAACATGCATTCCTGTAACCACAGGCACTTAGAGAAGCCTGTACCTCACAGTTCTCTATGTCCCTTAACCTTTTCCAGTGCAAAATTCACTCAGGAACCTCCTCGCACAAAGGTCTCACAATACGCAGACCTCCCACAAGAACCCAAATTCCTTTCCACAAGAACACAAAGGAAAATTCCTGCCTCCTTCTCATGAGCCCTGTTACATTTCTATTAGTAGGTAACAGCAGATGCAAATGGCTAACTGAATACTGTCAAACAAATCAGACAAGGGCTATGGATTCCCTGCCTTTCCTCTCAAAGATATTGAAATGGCCCCTCTGTACTCTACTCAGCATTTTGCAAATCTTGCCAAAAGTTAGTATCTCTGACAACGCTACACTGTTGTCAAATTTTACTAAAATTAGCCAGGGAGATGAAAAATTACTGAAAGATGACAGCTATAAGAATGGGCAAACAGACTGACAGATAAACTGTCAACATGAGCTCCTTTCCTTAGGGAACCAACTTAATAATAAGCATCAATATGGTAAGAGGATATCTGATATTCGTATCCCTGAACCTAGCCTTTCATTGCACATCACTTTCCCTACCAAGAATACAAGGAAGACATAAGAAATACCTTAATATTCTCTTCTGTTATGTACTTCTCAGCTTTGTCCACTGCATTCTGTCGGATCCGGTGAAGAAATGCCTGCAGAGATTAAAGAAGATTTATGTCCAAAAAGTTTGATAATAGTTTGATTTCACTCTTTTATTTCCTCTAGGTTCCCATCAACACAGTGTGGCTGATTACCTTTAAGACTGAAAGAATGTAAACATTTGCAAACTCCCCACCACAGAAGTCCAGGCTGCATGCAGGCACTACCAAGGACATTTACTACAGTGCTGTTGGGCTTTGCCTGACAATAAACATCTTCCCTTTGTTGAAGCTTTTAGCTTTAATTATCTCTCACTAGCAGTAGACCACAGCAGGGTCCATTTGCTCCTCTGAAGGTTTCTTGTGTCTCCAGGATGCAGCTGTTGTGCCCCCGAGGCAGCGTGGAAGGGACTGTCACACTGCTGGAGCTGGGGCACCTCAGAGCCACGAGCTGGGGTTAGGGCCCAGTCCAACAGTCTCAATATGCAGGGAAGGGAAATGGAATTCACCAGTTCCTGCGGCTTCATTTCAGTCAGTTAAAAACAAAGCAGTGCTGGAACTTTTCACTTAGGTCAGGTTTTCCCTTCTCTCAGCTCTGCACAACTCTGGCTTTAACAGCCAAATCAATAAAAAACCTCCAGGCCACATACAAATGGACAGTGATCTGAATATCAGCCTGAAAAGCATAACTCTGGCTACTGGAAGTTGGGAGTGCCTACTTGCATTTGCACTGAACACACCCACAAACCTATTTGATTCAGTGGGAAGGGTCTAGAAAAGAACACTGCATAGGATTTCCATCTCAAGACTCCACTGGTTTAGCAACTATTGGCTAAAAGGCCCTTCTGAACTGAGAGCAGAGAATTTTCCGATCCGCAGGCATCAGCCGAGATGGAAATACCTGCAGGAGAGACTGAAGGGCAGCCAGCGAGGACAGAATGTACTGCAATAAACTACATAACCTCTTCAAAGAAGGGAAGGGGGTCTCCTCTCTGATCTTCCCAGTGGGTTCTAACTTGCCTCCCACACAAAAGAGTGAGCCCTGTGGAGTGCAGTGAACAAGGATGGAAGAACTTCTCTTACCCACCTGAAAGAGTGAGGGCAAGTCGGTCATGTCTTTATTTAGGGCACAAAGCAGCTTTGTTACAGCCTGATAATAAAAACCCTGTAAAAGATGAACTACTCCTGAGAAAGGTCCATACTCAGCTTTTGCTTTTTCCCTTTTGCCTGCTGGGATCAGTAGCAGCTTACAACCTGTCAAGAAGCAATGTCACTGAACCAAACTTACAGCTTACGGAATGCCCTCACCTCTGGTGTTTTGCTTGGCAGACAGTGAACATGTTCCTCTGACTGACTTTCAGCTCTAAAAGGAGCACATCTCTGTTCCAGCTTAGGCATGGCTCTCTGTCACTCATCAGCCATTCACACTTTACAGGACAGACACCAGTAAAAAAGACATTAATTAATGAGGCAAATTTACAAATTTAATAGTCTCCAAAATGCAAATGTCCTCAAATTATCAAAACTTAGTGGATGCAGAACAAGCTTGCTCTCCATTTCTCAGTACCTACTGAGATGCAAGAAAAATCTTTTGCAATACAGTCATTCAAATAAAAAGTATGAAAAAAAACAAGTTATTAAACAGCAGCTCACGAAGATAATGCTGCATGTCCTGTTCAAAGTGGCAACACCACTTTCTTCCAAACCACTTCCTTCTTGGAAAAAGCAACCCTTTTCCCAGAGAAGTTATTCTGACATTCAGGTCAGTGTTTCCCAAACTTCTCCAGTGATTTTTTGTGCTATTTGTTTTATCAGGATCTAAACTCATCTGTACTAGCACTAGCCCTCGAATCACCCAGTGACACAGACTCCAAGATCTATTACACAAGTAGTGTGCAACTCTTTTGGGGGGAGTGCTATGATCTTTCATTAGACCTATTGATTTAGCTGTATAATGAGAGTTATTTGGATCAGGACATCAGGATTTTGACAAAAGTGATGCCAAAAGAGAGAAGGCGGTCCTGGATGAATATTAAAAGCCTTGCCATGCCTATATCTTATTTCTATTCCAAAATACTTTGTTATAAAAGAGGAAGTAGTTGAAAGGGTAAAAGCTTGTCTGGCCACCTATGAAGTTACAGAGACAAATTCTCTCTGGCTGCTCCAACTTCTTCACAACTCATATATAAATTCAACGGGTCTGGTCCTTGGCATTCTTCACAAGGAGCTTTCAGGGACCCCACAGTACAATCCTTTTCATCTGCAACACCTCCAGTCTCCGTAAAAACTTGCCTCCAAGGACATGCGGAAACATGGGGGTCAGATTTCTTAGGAGATCTGGAGGTACGACCCGGGCATTCTGAAAATCATTCCTAGGACACTGCAAGATGATCACAATCCCCCTCCATTGCAAACAAGAGCAGAAATCTCTACTGTGGCACACTGTCGTTTTCCTCCTCTCTGAAACTAATCAGGGATTACTGAAACAACAACCAACTGCAGATCACTGAGACTGCTGAAGAGCTGAAACTGATGAACAGGCAACAGAAGTAGGCTCTGCTTACTTCTATCTTCTTCTGGTACCCTGGTCAGGACCTACAAGGATAAGGATTTCACAAAAAGCAGACAGGAAGACAGCTGACAGCATGACATCTTCCCTCCTCATCCCCCTGGTGCTGCATTGCTCCCCTGCCACTCCCAGTGCTGTATTGTGCTCACACTGGGCCAGGTCTGAGCAAGCCCAGCTGTCTGCCAGGGCAGCAGAGGAAGAGAGAAGCACTGGAAAAGCCCACAGATGCAGAACAAGAACAGCTCATGGCACAAGGCAGGGGAAAAATGGGAAACCAGGCTGATCAATTTTCATTCTCCTGATAAAGACTGCAAAGGTCACATCTTCCATTTTAATGTGCTCAGTATTAAGAAAACAGTCCAGAGAAAACTTATTTTTGTTTAAAATTCTGCTGTAGTAACATAATGTTTATTTGTGCACTGTGACTCGTTGTCCTACAGGTCTGCTATTCCCAAACTCAGCAGGCCACAGCTGATGCTCCTCATGTCATGCATAAGCATGATTTACAGTTTGTCTTACAGTACAAAGGCTTGCAGGATTCAGGCATATCTATGACAAATTAGAATGAGCAGAGTGAAATGTTTCCTTTCTGACAAGTTCGTCCCAATAGAGATTAACAGAAACATATTACAAATCTAGCATGAAATTTAAGTATAAAAGTTCATTTCATTAAGTAAGTACTTTTTAATGCCACTTTTGTATGAAAGTGTTTTGTTTGTCTATTCACAGTCCTCACATTCCACTGTTTCAATGAAATCTCATTGTTTTGTCTTTGCAGCACCTCTAAACCACAAAAGCAGAGTATATTTTAAGGAAAGAATCTTCTAATTGTTAGTTGATGTCACATGAAACAGTTGCACACATGAAACACATGAAGCAACTGGGATTCCTCTCATTTAAATGCTTTTCATATGGGCCTTGTTAAACTCAGCCTGTAGCCTTACTTGGGGAAAATTACTATTTTCCATCTTCTATGTAGCAGAAGTAACACAAGGCAAACACTAGGGACGAGGCAGTGACAGTTTGCTCATGCCCCTTCTCAAAATTCATGTTTAAGGCAGATACTTGCTATTTCTGAATGTTTGAGGAAGTGACTTCTTACTAAGCAGCTAGGCAGGCAAAGTGTGCCTGTCCCTGAGGAAATGAAAAGGAGAACAGAAACAGACAGCAGTGAGGCAACTGGTCTCCATGTTGCTGGAGAAGCAACAACTTAAAGCACAGTCCTGTGAAACCTGTTTCCTGAACAGCTGACTGGAATGCCACATTGCATTTAAGAGACAAGTGAGACAATTTTGTTAAACTCATTGGTGATCAGGACAGATTCAGAACAAGGGTCCAGGGATCTAAATGAGCCTAGAATTATCAGGGTTAATATTAATAAATTGCTTTACAGTTGTGCCATCAATTGCTTAAAGCTTCTTGCAAGTGCAGATATCTTCTTTCCAAGAAAATGTGTTCAGAGTGACAACTCAGGAGGTGACATGAACAATCAGTTCCAGCATTTGACCATCACTAGCATCTTCACCTTGCAACCACAGCACAGGGATCATATATATGAACAAAAAATGTAAGCGTAATTTTAATTTCTCTTTTTTTCATCATTTAAATTAGTGTTATCACTAAATTTGGCTGTTAGAAGTCTTTGCCTCCATACCAAAAAAACCTACTGTCTTTAGCAAAGCAGCTCGAAGGTCCCATGGGAACACAGCTTTACTGATACAGTTTGACAAATTAAAATGAGTGTTTGCCAAAGTTCATGTTTTAAGAGCAGATGCATCCTTGCTCATGTTACTCAATTGTTAGCTTTGAACCTTGTCATTCTGATCATATTCTTTTGCTTTCTATCAGATACGCAGTTCATAAGCTAAAGCTCTACACAAATGACAGGAAACTAATATCCTGCCTCCCCATTCCACATATGAGCTGCAGTTCTCACCTGCACTGAGGCTATTTAAATCTTTCAGCATTTCCTTTGAAGCATGTTATAACTCCCTGCCTGCAGGACTGCACTGACTGCTCACAGCCCCGGGTCACCACCCAGCTGAGAGTGGAGACACCTCAGCTGGGATGAACCTGCTTCAGTCCTGCTGCTCCCAGCATGGCCTGCAGCGCTGGACACTGATGACCAAGATCTGCTGATGTCCATCATAGACACAGCTGGATTTTAAAGACAGATGAAGTAATTCCTGAGTAAATACAGATGACTGGTTTTCCAACATCTCTTGCTGTCCTGGGCAAATGCCAGCATACAATGTAGAACGCTGGGCCTGACTTGGGTTTTTCAGTTGTGAAATTAAGTTGGGATATCGGAAATCAGAAGCAACTCCTTTGACATTACACATGTAAAACGGATCAATACTGAAGCAATGTTACTACTTTTAAAGAGCCTATTACTGTATGTCTTACTGGCAATCCAGTATTCCCTCATTGTTCAATTACTGGCTGCTATATTAATATTTTTATAAAAACACATTTTAAATTATCAGTGTCTGGAGAAGGAAGGAAGAGCTTAAGCACCAGATCAGTGCATTATACTAAAATTCTCCTAAACAACAGAACCACAGCTGTGAGAGAGAGAGAGAGCAACTCTGCAAAAACATTGTAGCTGTAGCTGAGATCTAGAGGCAAATTAATTCATCAGCAAACACCTGAACACCTAAACAGGGATTTGTCTGATAGAGAAAGATGTTTAGTAAGAGGAAATAGCACCAGAAATATCTTTTATTGCCCTAATTTCAGGCTTCCTGTGTATCAAACTGGGTTTAAATCCTCAAAGCTTGTTGGTACTTTTTTTTTTAATCTATCCCCTCAAGAGGAACTAAATTATTAGCTAACCAAGATGCTTAATAAAAAGGAAAAAAAAAAAAAAAGGA
>WEIU01017736.1:90467-125212 GCA_013389925.1 Aegithalos caudatus
AAAAAAAAAAAAAAAAAGGAAAACAAGTCACACAGATCATGGAGTATCAAACATTCTCTGCAAACAGCTCAGGAAATCTGAGCTGTAGAAGCTGCACAATCATTTCACACACAAGAAAACACAGGTCTAAGAGCTATACAAGTCTAAAAATACCACCTGTCCCACTGCCCCAATCTAGCCCAGAGCCGAGTTTCATAGTTCCCCTTCAAATACATTTGTTTTCTTGTGACAGACTGAAGAAAACCTCTCTCTCATGGTGGCATTCCTTCTCTGCATACACGTTCTTGCAGAACACAATCATATCACACAGTCAGACTCCAGCTTCCTGTGAAACAGAGTGAAGAATGAGACCATTATATTTTAAACACAAAGGGGAAGCTGAGCTAGTGAGGCTTGCTGTAGCTCCTGAACTGCAGGGCTGCAGCAGGCAGACAGCCCTCCCCAGCCTTCCCATGGCCTCGGCCTGGCCCGAGGGCTTGCCAGGCCATGCTGGTGCCACTGGGGCCGGGGCCGGTGCTCTGGCTTGTGGCACCAGGGCAGGGTTGGCAGCTGTGTTTCTAATGTATGCAAAATCCAGAGCAAAGCTAAAAACACAGCTTTAGTTTACAGAGGTGCAAATAGATGGGAAACCCTAAAAGGAATTACTAAAATTTTAATTTTAGAAGGGGCTTTGTGATCAAAACAATTTTTTGAAATATTATGATGTTTTAAAATGAAATCCAGGTAAAATGTGACCTTCCTTCATCTGAAGCAAACTGCATTCACTACATTGCTAGGAAACATGAAGCACATCTCTCCGATCCTCAGTCTGTTTCTGCAACCTGCCCTTTTCTCAGTACTGCCACAGCTTTCTGCCCTGCATTACAAAAGCAACTGTTAAAGCAGGTTGGGAACTTATCACCAGGACAGTCCCCTGGAAACTGGGCAACTATTTCCAATGTAGGTATCTCATATCTGCAGAGCTGCAGCTAGGATTAGGTATGACTTTGTTCACCATTCCATCCAGCCACAGGAGTTGTCCCTGCTGAAGAAAGGGCATTAACCACACTGCCTGCATGCCAAGGCACTGGCTGATGAGTTTAGCAAACCATTCATTCAGGCTGCCATCTTCTCTTCTGCAAGACTTTCCCTTCAGCTACCTTTTCATTAGAGGCTGACAAGCAGCACCTACTGTCTAGCAAAGAAATTCACACATAGTGTTCCCTTTAGAGCCACTCATCCATCTGCCACTGCAGCAGCTCCCAATCCAAGTCCGTTGCCAGTCACCTCAGGCACTGCTTGCATTACTTCCCCCAAAGATCCATCTCTATCATTGCAAAGAACAAATCTCAAAATATATTACCAAAGCTCAGGTGCAAGCTGGGCCAAAGCAAATAGCTGGCTTAAACCTCATCTACCACATTTACACACTGGATTGAATTTCGCCTTTGCAAGAGTCCCAACTGCATCTGTGAACCTAGCTGATTGCCAGTTACTGAGTGCTCATACAGAGCACGGCTTTTATTTGTAATAAAATATTTAGAGTGGAAAAGCACCACAGAATTTAAAAAAAGAAACACTCTCATATTGCCAGTGCCTTGTGGTGCATCTTTGCAGATGCTTGGAATTCCCTACATAAACAAAGCTGGAATTTAAAGTTCTGCCAATTAAATGAATGTCTGTTCCAACTCAGTTTTGTATTAAAACAGTAACCAATTTTGCTTATACAAAATAAAGTGTGAAGTCCTAGATTATAAATAGGCTCCATTTGTGGATCTCTTTTCACAGTTACTCTGTTTAAATAGCTGACTGTTCAGAGAAAAAAAACACACCCAATTTGCATACTTAAGCACAACTGCATTAGCCAACTTAAAAGGCAAAACACACACACAAAGCTGAATTTAGGAATCAGATATTTTAAGTGTTGGTCATTCTCATAGAAAATGCAATAAATCTAAAAGCTTTTTAAGAATAAGCTTTTACACGTCCGTGAGAGCAACATCTTTTCTAGTGAACTGTTTCAGTCTTTGCACAGTAAAGGAAATTCTGGATGCTCCATCAACTGTCCCATCAATACAGGATCCTTTATCAAAACCCTTTTTATTTTAGCCATGCACCAAATTAAGGAACTGTGTTTAAATGCACTACAGATGGTGGACAAAGCAAAAACAGGAGGAAAAATGGTACTGCAACCTTTCCTTCTCTGCTAACAGCCTAAGCAATGTCCCGCTCTTTGTACTCTGGGAATCACTCCTCTGAACTGGGAAGAGCCCACCCTCCTTTTTTCAATCTACTGACACTTAAAGCTGTCCAGTGGTTTTCTTGGGAGGAAAGCTTAGAATACTCTGTGCTAGTCTTCTTGCAGGAACTAGAAGAGAAGCAAAATTAGAAGTTATTAAAAAAAATCTCCAGAGCACTTAACTGAACTTTGAAAAACCAACACAAAGCTCTGACACCAACACCCCTGACAACACAAAAACAGTCATGCCAAAGCACAGGGCCTTGCTCTTGCTGTCAGCCACTTGGGACTGAAAGCAGGTAATACAAAACACCCACGAGAAACACTGAGAAACCACAGCAGGAAGTAATAAGCACAGGATGTCACAAGAAGTATTTATATTTACTTTAATTCTTCTTTAATTCACCTCCAAAAATCCTAAAATCTTCTTCAGGGCAATGCTCTACTGAAAGCACCTCACAGCTGGGAGCACATCACTACTATAGCTAGGTGGCTGTGCATGATTTGATTCTGATGTTACTATCTTGTCAATGGAAAACGTGGTTTGTCATGCTATTAGTGCCTCCAGCTTTGAGTGAAACCTATAAGCATTACAATCTTGTTATATATATTCTGGCAAGGTGGCTGGAGTTTTTGTTTTGACTTTTATTTCTACCTTAGTAGGATGGTCCTCAAGGCACCGCAAGATCTCCCCGTGGGAAAGGGCTGCTGTCTGCTCAACGTCCTTTTCAGTGACTCCTGGCTCTCTACAGCCAGCAATCTAAACGTTTGTTGGCTTCCCTTACTGTTCTGAAAAGCAACATAAGGCAAGATGCAATTTCCCACAAGTCTCTATGCTACTCGTTTTATTACTTCTAGCAAATGGGAGTAGAAAACAGTAAAAGCAGCGCATTTGATTACTGCTTGCTAAGTACAGAACCTCTATTTTTTGAATACCACAGTAAAGCTATGCATGACCATTTGGTTTGAAACAGACCACACATTACTACCTGCCCACTGTGTTGACTCTCAGCTGGTTGCTCTTCTGTCACTGGCACCATACAACAAAGCACCAACCTGTTTCAAACGCACATGCTTTTTGAATGGGCATAATTCCACAGAATTAGGAAGTTCTGACCTCAGCCTTAAAAGTGACAGGTCCCTTGGCACTGATGGAATTTCTGGCTCATTATCATGGTGCTAATTTACATGGCTTTTATCCCATCACTCCTTGTCAATTACTGATTGGAAAGGCAGGCCTGGTACCTCATCTTTACTTTGCCCCTTGCCCTGGGGCTGCCAGCAATGCTTCTAATTACAGAGCTGTCACAAACCAAACTCCATCTTTAGGGTAGAACTCTTACAAGAGTGAACCACACATGAAGTGATGCCAGAAATCTTCTGAGATGTAACCCATGGCCCTGAATTCAAGGTCTTCCTGTGCACTGTACTGCTTCTGGCACTTCATATAGGAGGCAGGAAGCTAATAGCAACGACTCTTCAGAATCTAGATGAATAATTATGGTGCTTATTACTTACAAAACCACCCCATTATTCTAGCATTCCCTTCAAACTCCACTGTTCTTAATTAAATATAACATTTCTAATATAACAAATAATATTAGGCCTTGTTACCCCAATGAAGAAGAGTCATTTCTAGGAAATGTCTTTCTTCCATCATAAATGATGTTGAGATTTTTTCTTTTCTAAGTATTTAATTTTTCATGTCTGAATGCTGAAGCAACAAAATAACCACATGGTTATTTCAGGAAAATCTGCTTTGACTGCTACTTGGACTTGTTATCTTTCCTACAAAAGCTTAATAAATCACCATTAATTTGTAAGGGAGATACGGCATGGTTCAAGAAAACTCTGCAAAACACCAGACTGTTTCAAACACCTCTGTAAAACAAACAGATCATTGATCATATTAATATAGGTAAAAACTAAGCCTTTTCAGATAGTTATGAAAGGAGGTTTGATCAGAAACTGGGTAACAAAGTAAAAAGAAATCCTAACACATCTATGAACAAAGACATGTTATAGATACTGAAGCCCATTGTTCTCATGAGAATAGTTTCACGATACCTATACACACATTTCACAATTACCCAAAAGGGTCCAGTAAAAGGAGGTACAGTACGAGTGACAACTTCCTTCCCAGAATTCAAACTTCTTTCCTTCAGCTTCTTCCAGAAACAGCAGAAGGAACAATAGAGAATATGGGGGAAGGAGACAGGCAGACCTGTAAAGAAGTGAGGTGCATGAACAGAAGGCAAATTTTTCCTTACAAGTTCTCAAATGGTGCCTTGGCATAAGACAGCACTGGAGTGCTAATGAGCCTGCACCCCAGGGGAGTGACTGCAGAGGTTCCCTGCTTAAAATTTAGAATATGCCTAAATGCTGTCTCCAAAATAACTGATTAATTTTGACCTAACACAGACTTAAATACTGTCTCTGACATGATAAAATAAGTGATGGTAAGACTATAAGCACTGCCCAGGAACATTTTGACACACCTTGTCGAGATTTCTGCCCTCCATTGCTTCTTTTTTCACTCTCTGATAAACCAGTTATAACATCCTTGCTTTTAGGTCTATAACATGTGATGGCATGTTTTGTTCTAGTTTAGTCGCAAAAGGAACGTATACTTTGCTTGTATATTACAAGGTGTTTTTTCTCCTAATGGGACAGTTTTTTTCCCAGGTCTCAGAAGGACAGGGAACACAACCCACCCTGGCTCCACAGTGCCAGTTCATGGAGGTCCCTCTAAGACAGCAAACGTGCTTGACTGATCTGTGTCTTTTGGTTGGCATTACTCCAAGACGTGCACTTAGGTGTAGGACCTGGCAGGATCTGTAACTCTTAGTCTTGGTGCCTTTGCATTTGGATCTCCAAATTTTATGCTAAGCACTCACCACCTACCTCTTCCTTAGAAATTCAGGCATTGAATATGGGAACTCCCCGTCAGTAAGACCCTGTGGGACACGACTTGCACGTGAGACCACCAATGCAACTTACAGTTGATTAAAAAGGCTTTTGATTTTATAGAAACGATCTGTGGCTTTTACCAAGGTTTTATTTTTTCTATTAAAAGTACACAAACATGTATACATCTTCAGTTCCCCTATCCCTTGCTCACTTTCCCTCTCCCGACTGTCCAAGAAAGTGTGAATTGATACATAAAGGTAACCCAGGTGACCACCAAACCACGCCCAAAATGCACGGAGTAGATTTATTTCCTTCCATTGCTAACAAGGCTGAGCGGCAGAGACGCACAGGGACACAGGCTCTGTCAGGCTCAGCTCATCCCGGGGCAGAGACCCGAGGAGACACAGACGCCTCTCTGCTCAGCTCACCCCAGTGGATAGCGGCAGGGGAGGGAGGCCCTGCTTGCCCCAATAGAAAGGATTTCACACATGCAGAGTTTATCACAAGGCTGTGTTTTTATGATCGGTCTCTCCCAGCAGGAGGCTCAAGCACGTCCGTGAGAGTGCGTTATCTTTACAGAGGAATTCTACTTCTCAAAGCAGGCGGAGGATGAACAACACTAGGCATAATAAATGGAGTTTCCCCATACTGATACTCAGCATTGTCAGCTGTAAGGTCACTTTGTGCAAAACTATTCCCTCCTTGCCAAATCTGGTTTTAACCCGTTCCTCTCAACACAAGACTTGTTTGAGCTAAGAATTTCACAGGATGTATAAAGAAACATTTTACTTATTTGCTTCTATCGTGAGCTCAGCCTTCAGGTGTATCAGCCACTCCCCCCAGATCTATATACTCCACAAACTTGCTGAGGGTCCATTCTATGCCTTTGCTCAGGGCACTGATAAAGAAGCCGAACAAGGCTGGAGCCAGTATTGAATGTACCATTTCTAAAATCTGAGGATTCATTAAGTTCATGAAATTCTAATTTGTGAATCTCTAGCATTCTCAGGACTTGGGGCATTTAACTAACAAAATCAGAAAAATCAGACATGCCTGATCAACTCTGGACATTTATCTAGAACCTGAATGTACCAAAACAAGGTCTCATCAGTGTGCCTGATGGCTCAGCAACCCTCCCTTCTGCAAGCTAAAGCAACAGTGGCACAATCAGGCTAATTCCAGTACACCTAAGAGCCTCCCAAGTTGTCCTATTCCCTAAAGATGCCTTCTTCAGTATCACTTATTAAGATGAAATACGAGGAGCTGAAAAAGCCTCCCTCACAAAAAGAAACAGGCTCAGTTACCAAAATGTCACATGGCAACATAAACTGTCACTGACCCAGAAGCATCAATTTTACATTGCACTAAGTACAATGAGGCAGGCACCGAGGCTGAGGTAACTCTCCCATCACAAACAATATTCCTAGCAGTATTTCTGCACACAGCAGACCTTCCTTGACAGCTCGCATTTCTCTAATTCTGAAGTCTTACCAACAAAAATGCTCTTACAACTTCAGTACCCACAAAAGAAGCCACAGGAAATCTGACTATCAAATGCAAGTAAATTACCAGTGCTGGGAGCACTTAAAAGAAGAAGTGTGCATGCTATTTAAATTTTATTATAAATAAGATGAGCAACTGATCAGCACAGCTGCCTCTAGAAAAATCAAGGGTTAAGAACCATTCTGATAATCAAACCAAGACATGCAAAACAGTCCAGGGATTTTTAATGGTAACATAGGTCAGATGACAGAGCATTAGTCAAATGCTCACAAATATCTTAATTATCACAGCACGGTGAATGCAGAAGAATATTGAAGTAAAAATAAAACATTACAGGCAAACAATAGAAGAATGCAGAACAGGAACGATTAAGGTCTTTGTGTTCCTAAGGAAACCATCTACCTCTCACTCCTTCCTTTCCATTAATATCTCCCAGAAAAATGTCAGCTCCAAGTTTTTCCCAAAGCATTCAGCAATTGAATCTTGGAAACAAGCCTGGAAAGTTGAATCCAGTTCTGATGTGAGGGGTGTCCTTCCCTGGAGGTTTTAGATTTGCCTGAACAAAGAAATTTCAGTGCACTGTCAGGATATTGTACCAACAGGCGAGGACCGGTGACATTGTCAGCTCCTTCCACAGTGGGCAAGAAGCCCCTTCAACCCAAGGGCAACCGCGCAGCAGTGAGAGGCTTCAGGCTTTCCCCTCAGCACAGCAGGGCACTGTCCTGGACCCTGACCAGGGCTTGCTTCCCACACTCTGCTGCCCTAGTTACTGCACAGCGCACCAGTTCTGTGCATCAATTATCTGTAGCAGTAACTGACTCTGCAGAACATGAATACTATGATTTAAAAAAAAAACATTATGGACTGAACAGATAGCAAATCACATTGCAAAAGCCTTAAGAGCTGTAATTCCTGGACAGCCTTGACCTGTAATGCGTTTCCACAATGCGCAAAAGGACTGCTGGTTAATCCCTCATGTTAGAATCTATTCCTCACATAATTGGAGCTAGCCAATTAGTCCTGATTTGGGATGAGAGGACTTTCTGAAATATCTGAAGTCATCATATAGGAAGATTGATCTGAATTTCAACCAGCTCTGTATGTAAGATACCCAGACAGCTTCCCAGCAATGCACTGGAATAGGTCTGAGAGCAGCTCAGAGAGACAGATTTCCACAGGGGTAGGAGTCTCAGTTTTATCTATTCATCTTGAAAATAAGTAAGATCTGACTTAGGCACAAAACTTTACTTATTCTTCTGCCTATTAGAGAAGACAATTCTTGGGGAAAACCAATTATACATATATATATAAGCAGCAGCCCTTATGGTAAATGCATCCAAGCCTATATATTGTAACTGCAATTAAAAAGAAATTTGGATTGACTTATAGTAATAATATGGGATTAAGAGCTTTGCTTTGTATTGATGTGACTAATGACCAAGGTTCTTGTAATAAGCAAATGCAGCTGCCCTTGACAATGGAGAAGTCTCTGGGGAGGAGATGAAGATTGCATAATGAAGTTAACAAGGAATGGAGGACAGAATGTTTTGTAGAGGATCTACATGAAAGCACAGTCCCTCATCTCTCAGTAAATGCTACAGAATGCTTTCATAATTAAAAACATTTTCAGGCCACATGTTTCACAAGAAGATACATTTTTTAATAAGTATGAAACTAGTACAAACTTTTCTATTACATAGTTTTTTACTCTGATAGGGCCTTCACTTGACAAAAATAAGATTGCTCAATATATGAAAGTATTCTTTATGCACTTCAGAAATGAAGACTATTTTCAATATGTAAACTTTCTTTGCATTATAACAAAAATATTGAAAGTCAGTATTTGTGATGACCTGTAAATACTATGCTTTAATATTCAAAGCTGTACTAATAGAGAAACAAATATTCACAGAGAAACAAGGGTTTATGCCAGCAGTTTCCAAAACAGAAAACTTTCAGTTGCTCCAATCAGCTTCAGAAATCTATCTCATTTTCCAGTATACCAAGTATGCATTTTCTCAGTGACATCAGTGATAGCTGCTGGACACCAAATTACTCAAGCTCAGGTAGCACTGCCTGGATAGATCTTGGGGTGGCTTTCCTTTCTAATACGGAACACCTTGCAGGACACTTTGCTCTCACTGAGCTGGGTGGGTTACATGATCCGTTGCCTCCTGAACAGCTGCACCAGGGACACTTTTGCTGGGGAGTGAGAAAACCAGCACGAGACATCAGCCGCCTTCAGCTTGTCCTGCCTTGAGAGTAGAAACATTTCTGTCTCAAGAGGTGATACTGGAATACACCAACCAAATAACTGGACCGGACTTTGCTTAGAAATAAATAGTGAGAACTCCACATACGATTGTCTGATGGTACAAAGGAGATGCTGCTCACAGTAAATTCTGCAGGTAACTACTTCCCTTTTCTCACATCTCTGTAAAAACTTTTACACAGTTGCTATCATCAACAGAACTACATAACCTGATTTCATCCTTTTAAAAATATGGTACTTCCCTTCATTTAGTCAGGAGTAAAAAAATAAGCAAGGTTATCTAGAAAAATGTAAGATAATGCCGTAAGTTGTCTCAGTGAGAATTAGAACTCCGTGAGCAGCATGGCCAAAGTAACACCAAGATTTTCGCATAAATGTGTAATTCCTCTTTTCCCTCAAACTGCTGCTACTTTACTGCACCCTCCACTTCCTGCAGTGCAACACATTAAGCAGTGCTCTGAGGGTTGAACAGGGAAGTGCATGGTATGGAAATCACTCCTTTCCCTCTCCTGCCCACCCATGAGAACAGCTTCAGAACCACAGCTCTAATTCAGGGTTAGCTTCTCAGGATACTCCAGCATCACAGCTCTTGCATTTACAGCAGTCTCTGAAGTGGCATTAAGTCCATGCGAGCCAGTCTGCAGAGCTGGCTGCCGAGCCAGCCGCACCCAGCACGGCCTCAGCCTTTCAGCACCAGCAGCAGAGGAGGCTGAGCTGCACCTCTGATGGGCAGTACTTCCCCCAGCACAGCACAACCTGCTCCACCCCTGTGAGGAGATGGAGAAGCCTCAGCAGGAAATCTGCAATGTCAATGAAGCGATGAGTATCTACTAGGACATCCGGCTCTATCAGCCGAGGTGACACAAAGATCTAGACTGCTACACGCTAAATCAGAGATAGCTGCTTCCCTGCATGCAGTTTGGCCAACCTGAGAATAATTTCAAACACAGAGCTCTGTAGGAGATCAATAACACTTACCTCAAAGGCGTGGGGCCTCGGACTTCAGGCCCGTTGTTCATTTGAATTGAGATACTAGTGTAGGAAATCACAAAGACAGACTCCCCTAACCAGAGAAACACAAAGTAGTTCTCAAATAATTTTTAACCCTTCAGGATGAGATGACTGAGATTTACTGCAGTAATTAGTCACACAAAACAGGAGGGAAAGAAAAACAATTCCAAATCTGTTGTAGTAACAGAAAGCCTCCAGCTGGCCAAGTAGCTGGGGCAGCACCTGAGGGGATTGCCTGCAAAAGCCTTTCACTTTTTGATTCTCTAAGTTAGACATATTCAACCAATTCATATGGATTGGTAGGCTATCTTTTTTCTGTGTCTGGAAGCATAGGATTTCCTTTCCAAGGAGTGGCATGCAGAAATCCATCACTTTCTAGGAAATACTCGCTACACTGCATGTGTACCAAAAACCTCGTCTTTCTGGATGGCCACATTTCTTGGCCTGCACACTAGTTCAGAAGAAAAGGCAAAAATAGGTAGGCCATGAACAAAAGCTATGGCTCTGTGTGTATCTCCTCCAGCCTACTTCTTTTCTGTTGCTTCCACTACTCCTAATGGTGGGCATGAAAAAGCGAGTGTTGCCAGTCCAATCCTTACTGGTTCACCTTCTCTATTGCTGCTTCCTCCTCATACCTCAGGGCAGTTTCACTGTTGTTCCAGCCATTGGCAAGCATGCATCTACTCTGCACAGGAAAATACTCAAAGTCAGTGCTGTAACACACAATGGGCCAAATTCTGCCTCCAAACTGCCACATCTAACTTCTTCTAAAGGAGTTATTTGCAGTCTTCTGGGGAACCCCATCTGATCCAATTAAAGGAATACAGAAAACAAGCAAAAAATTAGCTTTTATCCAGAGGTGATGAAGCTCCAATAGGTGAAAAAAATATTTTTTTCCACAGAAAATTGATCCACACTACAGTGCAATTCTCTTGAGGAACTACAGAACACATCGAGTTCAAGCTCATCTTTTGTTGTAGTAATGACAAGACCAGATCCCTTTTCCAGGAACTCACAGGTCTCTGCTAAAGATCATAGATGAGAAAGGCCTGCCTTTGTTTATCTCTCTCCTGGCTACCAGGCTGCTAAGAACATGTTTAAGTAATTTCTAACAACAACATACTGTCGCTGTTTGACACGAGAGACTCCAAGTATTTCAGAAGGCAAAGAGCATAGAAATAGCGTTATTGTCTAATTCTTACTACCTTTTATAAGGTGTTCCTTAACATGATTGGTGAATAGGAATGACACCTCTCTAATCCCATGGGTTAAACTAGAGAAACAGCAAAACTCCAGCCTGAGGAAGCATAGTTGTCCAACAAGATTGTTTTGAGAAGAAGCCCTCTTAGAAATTTTCCCTTGAGAAAAAGTTAGCAGCTGCTAGCAGGCTAAAATCTCTCAGGCCCAGAAATATCAGGCCCACAACATACAGCAATCAAAAGAAGTGCTGAACAGCAACACCCAAGAAATCAAAGCTATCTGCAAAAGCAGCCTGTGGGCCACACCATAATTTAGAATTTGAAACAACTTTTCTGATTCTGCCCCCAGAAACACAATTGAGGCAGAAATTCTTCTAATAAGATACATGAACACATGAAAAAGGAATAAGGGAAGTGTAAGAAAACTCCAGAATTAGTGTGGGCAGCATCCAGTCTGTTAGAACTCATTTGATCCAGTGAAATAATATTCAGTGCAATTAACTCAACCAAACAGTTAACAGTTAATTAAGCACACAGTAAAACTTTAAAATATGTGGATGCATAATAAAATGATCCAGGTTAGGTCAATTTGCACAGGCCAATGTTTTCACTACCGTAAATCATTAGCAGCGACACTGGCTTGCATGCAGAAGGTGGCTGTGGATAGAAAGCCCAAGTGTCTACAAGAGAAAGCAGCACACCTGGGAATGTCAGCAAAAAGTCAGAGCCAGTCTGTCTAACTTAGAGAATCAATCCCCTCAGTATTCATAGCTGTTAGATAAGATCTTTCAATCCCTGACTGAACTCAGATGCCATATTCCATTCATAGAAAGGACTAAGGATGAAATAATATTTAATTCAATAGCTGACAAAGCTTCTTCAGGAAGACTACTGAGACAAAATCATCTTTTTTTCCCCACTAAAACAGTTGCTGTTGAGACTGAGGTACCTCATGTATCACTATATATATATTAGTAAGGCAATACATTAAAAAATACTGAAATAACACCACGTAAAGAAACACAACCCATCTGGGTTGTCTTTAGACCAGGAATAATGTACATATCACCTTCGGATTTCCTATAGCTGCCCTGATAATCAGAGCCAAAACATCTTGGTGATCTCAGGCTGTAATCAGGGCTACTTCTTTAGACTTTAGATAGATAAATCCTGTGAGCAGCAGTGTTTCACTTCCAAACTCCAGGGTCTTGCTAAGTATTTTTATTATTTATCATTACCTTTAATAGATAGAGGCAAACAGAGGTTTAAACCTTCTAAATGCTGCACTGAACAACTACAAAAGGTATTTCAGATATGAGGAATATAGGAGGATTTTAAAACACCTCTGCATTATTCCTGGGCTCTCTTTGATTGGTGTCTGTAACAAGTTAACTCATGAGAAGGAAACGCAATCTCTGTGCAGCACCGCTCTGCAGTGGTCTCATCTGGGAGAATGTACCACCAGGCAGAACCATCTCCTGGAGATTTGCCCTCATTTTCTCCTTGTGAACTTGTATAAAATTGTCTCCACTCGACTGCTTCTGAATAATGTACAACAACAGATGAGCAACAGTGATTGCCAAGGGAGCTCCAGCCAACCAATGGCAGCTCAGTGAACCCATTGCTGTGCCCCAGCTTCCACAAGCATTCTGAGGGAATCAGAACAACACACAGTCAAGAAAGATTCAGACTGTTAAAAAATGCATGTGCCACAAGAACAAAGAGTATCTGACGGTTCACTTAGGACTGAAACAAAAGCCCCAGATCACCTCCTACTCACAACTTATTTAATTTTCCCAACTAAAACCCAGGCAAGTCCAAAACTTATACGAGACATTACAAAGTAAATAAATAGTTTTTCCTGACTTTTATAACCCACTCTACTACCCTTAGTTAGTTCATCCTTAGAGAAAACTCTGTTTGGTGACAAACAGAAAGAAGTATTTGCCTTTTTTTTTTTTTTTTAATAGGATTCAAGTATTGAGAGAAAAGAGGAATTCACACTTTAGAAAATTAAATCCATCAAAAGGGGAACATTAGATTCATTACATTTACACTTGAGCTGTCAAGACTGCCCAGTCAATCCACAGCAGCCCTGCATTCTTCAGGCAGAGGGAAAGGTGTATCTACCTATCTCACAATAGCCTGAACTTGTACCAATATTAAAAGAACTGCTAGTCAGAGGAATCACTGAAGGGGGTCTCCTTTCTAGACAGAACCAGTTTAAGATATTTCAATTTGAATAGTTTACTCCCACACTCCGCCACCTCAGATCAGTGAGGCAGGTCATGTGTAGATATGCAAAAGGATGAAACCTTTAGGGGAAAATGCAGGAGTCACAGCAGCCATGAAACACAAAGAGCACAGCAGCCATAACACGCACCACAAGCTGCATTACTGAGCTCCACTCAACTGCACATGAGCTACACATGAAGCCCACCACATAGCTCCTTCCACCTCAGAAACACTGAGCTGGGAGGCAGCTGTGCCCCTTACTCAGTGTTCCACAAACAGACAGCATTTCCTCTGTAACACTGCCCCTCATCCTCAGCCACACAAATTTGCAGTGCTGGATCACTCCTTGCGTAATAAGACTGTGCTTCAGCCTCTGAGAAAAATGATCCCTCCCTGACCAGCATCACCTATCTGCACTGAATCCAAGAGATAGGTCAACCAGTTTACAACAGAGGACAATCTCTTTCCATTACATCCCTTCACACAACTCAACTCTGAGAGTTTCTCCCAACCCCTTCCAAGATGTTGGCTGATATTACTCAGTTTTCCTTGCCCTCTCTTCTGACTTTCCCATTCACACGTGTATTTTTAAAGTGCTGGTCCTGCTATCCCTTGATAGCATTGTTGCTGCATCTGTTTGTAATTTGTATTACATTACTCAAGAGTCTTGCTAACACACAGTGTAAGTTATTACTGTGAATCTACTTCTTTACATTGAGTCCTTATTACAGAGAAAAGCAGAAATATTACTTAAACCAAGAAAATAATTTGTCTCCTTATTTTGAAATTACAGTGAAACCTGAATAAGAGTGGGAAGGGGCATCTGTTTACACTGATGCAAGAGTTCATCTGGAGTTAGGGACAGATGGAGTTTTTCTAATGTGAAACTCCTTTATACTGCATCATTATGGCTGTGGGTGCAGGACTGCAACACGAGACATTTGACAATTCTAGCTGCTAATATACAATCAATCTTGCTAAGTACAGAAGGGTTTATTTCCTCTACTTGACTTTGATACCCACTTGAACCTGAAGTCTTGTCTTTTTCCCATTGTTCATCCTGTCCTCCCATGAACCTGCTGTCCATTTCCACCCATCTCTGCTCAAGCAAAGAATCGCGGGGTATGTGCAGGCCAGTTGCTCACAGTGACAGGACTAGAAATGCCACTGGAAGGCAAGTGTTTTCAGAAACAGGCAAAGACATGTCTACCACAGGGCAATGGTCCTTCCAGGGATTTGGGTTAGGCAGCAAAGACCACTCGAGCAGCTGCCTGAAAGGCATCATGAGACAGAATGCTCATGCCAGCAAAGCAAAATGCAGCTCAGGAGGTTTTGATTAAATCATGTAGATGACAATGCAAAATAAATTTAATCAACATTGTTCAGTTCACAGTTTTTCCACATGCTAGAAAACAGAGAGGAAAGAAATAAAAATTATAAACAGGCACTTCTTCCCTTAGACAGGAATCTTGGCACAGTGGTCAAGTTACCAAATTAGCCAGAAGTACTGAAAGCTGGAAAAGATGGGAGAAATGAACCACTGCGAGTAAAACTCACAGCAATGCTTTCCCTAACCACAAACAAAACTTGGGGAGACATAAGCAATCTCCATTTGGGGAGATGCTTTATTTCACATTCCATCCAAGCCTGACAATTCTGACTACAAGCAGCAGGCATATATTGATAGCATGTATTTAGGACAGATCCTGCTCTGTGATTGCTAATCCAGTTCTTCTGCAAACTTGGAAAGTTCCATAAAACTTTTAGGGGGTTCCTGCAATCCAAGAAAATGCAACAATATACTTAATGCTCTATGTCACTCCTAGATGTCCAATCATGTCATAGCTCATGATCAAAGCAGTTGTTCATTATCAGCAAAAGGTGAAATTTTCAGTGGGTTTTCCAGTCATGTCTGGCCATACCTTGCAGAGTGAGAGAGCGTATTATGTAGATAGCAAGGTGTGTCAGGCACAGAAAGCAAAATCCACACAAGGCTGATCCCACCATATACCTGTACAAATCTGTCTGACATTGGGTAGTGCAGCACGATGTTTGGTGCCAGCATACTTGACTATAAGGAGTCATAAATGCAACAACTACATTTGCATTGTAGAGACAATTTGCAGACAACTGTCATGAGGCAGCCAAATGTCTCCTTTACAACAATGCCTAATCCACACAGCACTGTGGCAACAAAAGGAACTCCAAGCTTTGCATCAGCATTCTGTAGCTCTGCTCTGCCAAATGCTAACAGAAAACCCTGCTTGTTGTCCCTTCCACAGCAGCAACAACATGGATCAGCATCTCAAATCCAACCCTGTACATGTGAAAGAAATAAAATAACCTTCAAAATCATCAAACAGATATAACCTTGGAAAAAAGTTAAAGGGAACTAGCAGAATGTTACGACAGTATCAGTCAGACAGGGTATCAAAATAACCACCCATTCAAGGGCTTCCATCAGCCTGATTTCATATGCTGAGGCAAACTGGTATTGGAGTTGAAATGCTACAAAGGACTCAGAATGACCTACTTTCACTCTCTACAGGCTAAGACACATTGTAGTCCCTAATAATAATATACACACTTCAATTTAAATCATGTGCTACAATCTGAACATTGCTTCAGTCCTCAGAGTACTAAAACCCCCAAAAAACTAGTTTACAGATCCATCTTTAATACATGAGCATTTCAGATGCTTGCCACAGACTCATGAGATGAGGCTTGATCCTAAAGAATGTGTTCCTTTTCTGTTGACTCCTTACTGAAATTAAATCTCCTTTACTTTAGTGAGTTTGGCACATTATGGCACAAGAACCTCCCATTCTGTTCTCATTGGTTAGGAATTTTGTAGATCTGATGTTGTTAAATTCAACAAAGCATCCTTTGTGTTCCACTAAGGTCTTCATAAACATTAAGAAAATCTATTTCCATTCCATTACTCAAAAAATATATGGCAAGGGAATAAATGTGACGGCTTTATCCTAACCTGTCAACTCACTGTTTGCTCCTGGCTCCCATGAATCTCACACCCCCACCATCCATCTTCCAGACAAAATAACTCCAAAATGCTTTCAAAGCTCTAGATAATGTTTTGATTATACCAATTTACCTTCTGACCAGAAGCAGGAAGCACATGGACTCACAGGAGTAAGTGGGGATTACCTCTCACCAGCACAGGTTGCTAGAAACGTGTGTGAACAGCCATTAGGACAGTAGGCAAGCTTTTACTCTGTCTTACCTGCCCCCAAAATACAGAAACACCAAAAAAACTTCAGAACCATCTGGCCAGCCCACAAGGTGACAGTCCTGACTCCTTTTGGGTGTCTCCATACTGTGAAATAATCGAGGAAAAACTGATCAGGCATGTGTAATTTTCCAAAGCAAAACAGGAACCAGTTGAGGTTATCTAGGCAAAATATCAAGAAAAATTCAAGCAGCAGACAATGTATGTCCAAGCCAAACAACAATCAAGGTTCACAGAGCCTCTCAGAGAGCTTGGCCTGGGGAATAAACCCCTTGCTTAGTAGAAAGAGGCCTGTCGACTCAGCACCATGAAATTGAATAAAACCTCTCTTTGTGGCAGCAACCAGGGGAGAAGCACAAAGGGTCTCTGCCACCGCAGCGCTTCTGAATGACAGAGGCCTCCAGCAACTCCAGCACTCCTCCCACCCACAGCAGAATCCCAGGAAACTGAGTGCTTATTCATGACTTGGGCTCTGTCCATTTTCTGAGTTTCCCTCTACATCCTCCAATGCCGACTATTTAACAATATCTTCTTTTAGCTCGCCTTTTGTTTGCCACTTCCGCATTTAATTGCAAGTTCATGGGTATAAAGTGGCCTGAACAGCTGAACTCAGTCATCCTGATTTGAAGGCTCCCTTTCCTTATAAAAGGGGAAACAGTTCTTTCTCTGTCTTTCTGTCTGTCTTCATTTCCCTTTCCTTGGCCACTTCTCCCCTTCCCCCTCCAACCCGGCAATTTTTCTCTTTCCTGTTCCCTTTCCCATCCTGTATTTGTTCCTGTGTCTCCCCCTAAATCGAACTGATACTTCTCAGAGATGTTGATGTGCGCAGGGAAGGAAGGCAAAGCTCTCAAATGCTGGCACTTGTCCTTAAAATGGCTCCCAGGCTCCTGCAGCAGTTCCTAGTCTGTGTCACAGAGCAGTCCCCACTGCCCCTCATGCTGAATGCACAGGCAGACAGCTTGTGTGATAACTCAGCTCTCAGATAACAAAATCTCCACAAAGCTAGCACATCCTCTGTCTTGGACAGCAAGTTTCAAAGGAAAATGTGTACACTGAAGCTGAGTGTGTTAAAATTGTTGATTATAGACCAACAAATGAGCTACATGGCAAAGGATACTGAGCAGAGGCCTATCAACCACAAGAGTTTAGCTACCTTTAAAATCAGAAGGGTGTCTGTGGGAGTGGGGGTTGGGACAGAGGTATTTTAATTCTTTGCTTTTTGAGTTCTGAAACTTTCAGTGCTCACATACTGATTCTACAAGCTGGTCTCAATTTCACTGAAGCACAGACTTCACCATACTCCATCATACACCTCTGCTGTACAACTATGGAGCTCTTTATTCAACAGGGATACAACTTCATAAAACTAAAGCTGTCAGAGACCTCCTTATGGCATTTAGTGACAAAAATTACATGCTTAAGAAAAATGCTAAGGCACCCTAAATGCCAAAGAATTTTTGTTTGCTGGTTTTAAGAACCAAGGAATGTAGGCACATAAAGAGATAACAGAATGAGAGAAAACAAAAAGAGGCAATACAATTTGCATGAGACTAAGTCCCCAAGAGAAACCAAGAAGAACTGTGTGCAAGCTGCAACTGGGTAGCTCCAGGCAGTACAAGCACCATCAAATGCACTAGCAGAGAACCTCAAACCCCTAGTGTAGCTAGAACTACTGTCAAATGTCTCCTGATACAAAGCCAGCAATTACTACTAATTGCATCATTAATTGCCATTTACTACAGACCATAAAATAGTATTTTTTTCTTATTAAGCTCAGAAAGCACTAAGTCTTTTGGAAACAATTCTGACAAAATAGCACATTAAGTCTAAGCAGATTTTAGATGGTACCTGTGGTGCTGTGGCAAACAAAAGGATCCAGTTCCACTGACTCATGTCATTTATGAAGCACAACTTTGATACAGCAAAAATAACACAGGAGTCCTGAAAGGAGATCTCCAAAAACAGACAGTCAGGCATATGCTCAGGCAGATCATATCTTGCAAACAGATTTCAGAAGCAGACTTTAAAAAACAGCACCATCTGGATAAATTTACAATTCTATCCATAAATAAGAAGGGACTGCTTATGGCACCACTGCAAGCATGTTCATAAAGTGTGGGAATACCCGGCTGTGACGCAAGAGTGCTAGGAGGAAATACTGTCTACAGGAGCAAAAAATGCAGCTGAACCACTAAAGAAGTGGAGTGATGAAGCCACTTCTCAGCAAAAGAAAACTACCCAGGAAAAAGACAAGTGGAAATGAGGCAGCTGGAGGCCAAGAACTTAGAAAAAGGTGAACCCAGCAAGGTTCTGGAGCTAAATTGTAACTTATGAACAAGGGCAAAATTCTTCTGACTGCAGAGCAAACTTCCTTTCTACTGCAGTGCTTCTGTGTACAGAGACAGCAGAGCCAGGCGTGGAGGGAATGGTGACAGTGTCTGGTTTCCCCAGGAGAACCCAGAAAGAGAATTTCAATGTACAACTGAAAATGGTCCAGTGATTTATATCTTCGAGAATCCAGGCAGACAAAGCACACTTATTCTTTTGGCCCAAGTGACTAGCCAGAAATGGGGGTGAATTACATGCTGTCCCAATTAGAAGGAGAAAATTCTTAAACAAGTTAGGTCATTTTGCTTCAAATGACAGAGGATATTAGTGTTCTGACAGTCACGTCACAAATTCATATTGTCATCCTCTGCATTGCCACAGAATCTTCAAGTTCCTGTATTATCAGGACATATTTGGAACCAGAAATGAAACAAATTACCTGGTAAAAAAAGATTACTTAGGCAGGAATTTTACATTATTAACCTCTCCCAAGTGTGAAATACCTACCCAGTATCACAGGATGTCTCCCGTGGTATCTTTCCTAACACTGGTTTCAGCCTCATAAAACTGGATTTCCCATTTTTACTTTAGTGAAATGCATGTTTCCATGATTATTTTTGTTTCGCTTGTTTCATTCTTTTTAAGAAAGAGTCCACACTTTTTATGTGTCTTTACGGATTTGTTCCGTTTTTAAATACGCTTTGTTGTAGCGTGTGGCAACAGTAACCATCGTGCCCAGGGAGGTTCCGCTGCCGGCAGGGGAAGAGACGAGACGAGCCTCCTTTTAAACTGGTTTTATATCCCCCCCGTCCCCGGGCCAGGGCCAGGGAGAGAGGCGACGGCCGAGGACCGAGAGCCCAGAGAGCCCAAGAGCCGAAGAGAGAGGGGCAGAGCCAAGGTCGTGAGTTTTATCAGGTATTGAGGGGAGGAGTAACAAGGACAGTAGGGTCAGATTTCAGCTCCCTCAAAATGGAACTACCACAGATCACATCAGCTGGCATGTGAGAAAAGGCAAGTGATACTCCTGTGAGGTCATTACTCCACCTCTCCACACACCACTCTTGCTCAAAATCTCACCAATCTCTTATACAAATGGTTCAATAGTCTCATGATTTGCAGAGATGTACCATGCTACTTTTTTATTTTGGTAATGGGTTAGTTTCAATAAAGTAGCCATGGCCTCTCAGAGTCTGAACTGGTGAACAAGACTATTTTTATATGTAAATAAGGAGGATTTTGAAGAATAGCACCAAACAAATATGGACTGAAGAGCTATCTTTAAAAAGAATGAAAAGGAAGGAGGTGAAGCCATAGAAGATCAGAATTGTGCAGAGGGGTACAAAATCTAGGGGGAAAAAAAAAGCTCTTGTCCCAGAGGACAGGTTTCCACGGTGAATTTCAGGATTTTTAATCTGCCTTCAAACTTCATGTCTGAACCCTGAAGCTAGAAAACTACAGAGCAAGAAACTTCCTTTCTGTGGCATCTCTGAAGTTCCAGCTCCTGACAAAAAAAACTGAGTGCAGAGAAGCTACATAAGCGAAATGTTCTAGATATTGACTTTTGTAACAACTTTTTCAAAATTTCACCTTGGATTCAACTTGACATTAGACAGTTCTACTTTGCTTGACCAGACTGTTTTTTTTTTTTTTGGTTTTTGTTTTGTTCTGTTTTGGATTTTTTGTTTTGTTTTGGTTTTTTTTTTAATGTTTGTTTTGTTCTTTTGGTGGGGTTTTTTTTTTCCCCCCTAGTGAATGCAGGAGCATTCAAATCCCTGTACAGAAGTACATTCAAACCACTGGCATTTTCACTTCATTTCTGGTTTTTTTTTTTACATCCTTTGTGCTCAATGTGTGCTTGATTGCAGAACTCAGGCTTGCACTTACTGCTTTAAAAAGTACTTCTGCATAGTTTTGAGAAGGATTTGTTTCAGCAGCTAGCACACAGACTAGGCAAGCACGAAACCAGATGTCCAAGTGTTTGCACTTGGACTTGCTGAGGTTTTAGCACAAGCACAACTGTTCAGACAATTGCCACTGAGTAATTCTAAGACCTGACATAGCTTCTTTGTTTACATTTTTGCCACTTCCTGCGAGTTTTGGGAAAGTGGTGACTGGCAGTTGCTGAAAGGCCAAGACTTCCATTCTACACCTTATGCTCACACAGGAACACTTTGGCAGAAAGACTCTCCCAATACAGTCTCTGCATCCAGCAGAGGTACTCCCAGAGCAGGACTGTTAATGCCTCCCATCCCCATGGATTCTTTGTCTCTGCACAGCCACTGCCTCTGGTTACACCTAACACTCCCCCTGGAACTGAGCTAAGACCACCAGTTCGAGTGCTGTCTGCCAAGGATGTGTCAGCTGGTTGTCAGAAGACTGAACTGAAGAATTAACATTTTTGTTGCATTTTTCACAAAAAAAGGTCACATTGTTTATGAGACATCTTTTGCTCAGCTTTTTCTCCTAAAGGTAAGAAACAGAGACAAGTCTCTATTAGTTACTTCATTTGCACCCCTTGAACAACTCTGCCTTTCTGTACCTCAGTTTCTCCATCTACTAAATACTGGTGCTCAACTGTGAGATCCTGCCAAAAAAGTTCTGCATGTATTGCACTTCACAATAAATTTTTCTTCTTCTCTAAATGAAATAGTCTGCAAAGTTTCTTTCCACCGGATTGAACTGGTTTTTGACACCATACTCCCCCAGCAGCTCACCCAGAACCACATTAAAAGAGAACTAATGTCACACAGCCTTGCCTCCACATACCACCTGGACATGGTAACTGCTGCCACTGCAACTTCATTCTTGCTTGCTGTTTGCAAATTTCAGTTCCTCTGGTTGTGTGCTGTAAAAATTTTGATTCATACTTTACTTTCCAAATATTGTGGCTTTTCTTGTGCAACTACTTGAGAAAGATGGCCCATATTGTGCAAACGGATCTCTTATGACAGTGCATGCACAGTATAACAGACAAGGCCCATTAAGAGCCTGGCTGTTCTTTCCAGCTTTATTTCACATCAAGATGCATATTAGCTGTTTTGCAACAGGGAAGAAAACAGAGGTTACAGTGGAAATACCAGATGTACCTTGCTGTTCACGGTGTTCACATTCTACAAGTAGAAGGTGCTGATACTGCAAGGTGACAGGCACCTGCTAGAACAGGCTGAGCTTTCCCAGATCCTCCTGGCTTCTGCACCCCTCAGGATGAAGTCTTCAGAGGTAGCAGAATCCCCACAAGGCGCTCTTCCAGACATCATGCAAAACAGAGTATCACCCTACATATTCCTTCTTTTTCTATTTTCCTCTGCTACTTGGTATAACTGCAGAAAACTTCCATCACCCTTCACAACAGATTGATCCATAAAGTTCCATCAGCTTGAGATGTTCACCATGCCAAAAATCAAGACGAAGCCAAGCACACTTAGAGAAAGAAAGGCTTACTTAACAGTCAAAAAGAGGAAAACGCACGTTTCTTCAGGGATTGTTTTGCTCACTGGGTAATTGCTGCACTTGACAAACATACAAAAAACACAACACAAACCAACAGCAAAAATCAAAGCAAAGTAATAAAAACTGTGCATAAGTATTAATTTATACAACAGGAACTGTCCACAGCTGATTTTTTCAGTGAACCACCATAGCTAGTGAATAGTGAAAGATCATGTAAGAACGTCATATGTCTCAGTAATAAATTCTAACCACAGAAGTATCTACTTCAGTAGGAGTATTGATCTGTGCTTCTTTTTGCCTCCTTCCATTAATCTAAAACCAATACTCTTTCCAACTGTGTTCAGTTCAAGTTATACTTTCAATTCAGTGGTCCAATTTTGTTTCTAAATGCTTTTTGCTCTTGTTCCCTAACATCTAAGTGCAGTTATTCTGGCAAATGCTTCTTCTAAGTGTTGGAAGGATGAATGCACAGAAGTGAAAAAAGTCATCTACAGTAAGATTACCCGTCCTTGCACAAGGGCTTTGCAATCTTTGGAAAGGAAGGCAGTAGCAAGCAAGAACATGGAGGCAATGTCACAGCCAGAGGACTGAATACAGCACAACTCTGGGAGTTCAGTGCTGGCGAAGTTGAAGGCCTATTCAGTAAAGAGCCCAGCAAAACAGGTACTGCAACATTCAACATACCATTTAATGACTAAGTTAAAAACTCCCATGGTACTTTTCTCTGGTATAAATAACTTAATTGGTAAATCTCACTTTTCAACTATACCTCCCCAAAATTCTGTCTTTGGGCCATATAGCCTGAAAACAGTTACATATTTACTTTATTTCAGAACACTTTCTCCTCATACAAACAGATGATTTGTGCCTGCACAGAAGATGGGACATGTATTTGTAGGAGTGGCAGTTTCCCATGTATATCTTTAAGAGCCAACAAAGGAGACAAACTCCTTGAAAAGTGTCTTCCCGATATGTATCTCTCCTTTTCCTCTCAAGGGATCATGCCTCTGACAAACCAGTGCTCAAAATATATGCACCTCTGCAGCTCTCTTTGGAAAACTTCCCCCCCTGTTCTGCCCTCATTGTCTTGTCAACACCCTCTCCTCACAAACAGCTGCTTCCCATCTGATTTCTGAGCAGTTTCAGTAACACAACAAACAGAACCACCAGCACCCAGAGGGATATGAGCTAAAAATTATATGCAAGTGATTATTATTTGAAGCTTTTGATTTTCTTCAATAAAAAGGGAAGTAAATAGAAGAGAATGATCAAACACCCTTCATAGGAAGTACTTTCAGTCTACAGTATCTCAGCTGACAACTACCAATGTTGACACTGAATTAGGTAAGTAACATCCAGATCCTTTTCACACTGTAGTAAAGTAGTTGACAGCCATTCAAGATGTATTTCCTTTCTGTCTCCTCCATAGATCTAAGAAAATAAAAGATCCCAAGTAATGATGGCAAGAGTCAGTAATGACAAAATCTAAGGAGGGCTGACAAAACATATTTCTAGCATTTCTGGCCTGGCACCTAGAACTTTCATATAATAACAAAGCATCAGAAGTAACACCATCCACATCAACACCCTCAAGGAAAAGCTAGTACTGGGTCTGGGTGCAAGCTCCAATCTACCAGAATCCTGCTTCAGCACTAAGTGCCAAAGCCTGGTGGGGGACCTAGGGCCATGCCTCCATTGGTGAGCCCACAGGGCCAGGACATGTGCCTGAGCCTTGCAGTTCCAGGAGAAAGCTGGCAGAATGTTTCCTGGCATGCTCTGGCCTCGGCTGACTTGTACTGTCCCAAACAATTGTCAGGCATGGTGCCAGTTAGGAGCATTCCCAGCAGGCAGTCGGAGCGCAGCCATCCTGCTTTGACACTTGGACTCCAATGGTACAAGGCAGGACCAGATCATGCCAGTTGACCACAGAGCCGAAAAGTGGCACCGTTTTGTTTACTACATTTGTAGCCTAAGTCTCTTGATTAACAATACAGGGCATTGACCACTGATCAGGTCTCACAACAGGTAAACTTTCTCCTCTGTGACCTACATATTATATAGCACACGGCCTATTCATTTATGCCTATGTTGAGCTTAGCTGTTTTTCTCACAACATCATGGATGCTATTTAAGAATCAGGTTTGAGAGTCCAAAAAACTTTTACAGCCTTCCGTTACTGCCCCTTCATACAAAATGGAAGGGGCTTCTTTTGCCACCTAGTGATGAGGTTAACAGCCAAGGCTCCCAGTGAGGTGATGCATTCAAAGCAATTGCCAGATTAGACAGAAAGTCCCATGGGACCAGAGACTTTGCTCTGAAAAGCAGAAACCTATCCACCTAACTGAGATAAGAATTTACATTTTAGTGAGTTCTTATCAGCCAAAGCAAGGCTCTCTACCAGTGACACACACACTTTGAATATCAGGAAACTAGTTTCATAGTCATCTTCCTCAGCATCCAAAATAATCCCTGAATGCAGCCTTTTGTGTTTTACTCCCTTTCCTGACAAGTATTTCCTTCATGTATCCCACGACAGGCTGTTCCAAATTAACCATGCTGGGATGCCAGAAGCATGAGCAAGCAAAACTTTCAAGACAAAAGTGTTATCAGTAATGTGATTTACTGTAGATAAAAAGGTGTGAGGGGATATGGATGACGTTGTTAGGTTTTTTAAAAATCTAAGCCCATTCTGTCATGTACAAAGGTAGTAGATGTCTGCCAGACATCCAGTAAAATGAGAATCATGGGTTGAAAGCTGTTTCTTAGTAAATTGCTCAGATCCTAAAGATAAGCATCAATTCCTTGGTGGCAAGCTCAGCAGTCAGGGTCACTGGTGCAAAGGACTGTAGCAACGTCTCTCTAAAAGAAGTATTCTCAGGGAAGGGGCAAGCCATGTGCCTCTCAGAGATTAGCATTTGCCCACTGACACCCTGGGCCAAGACATGTCAGCAGAAAGGATGTGGGTTTGGTGTCACTGGCAGCAGCTCTGGTTCACAACTAAACCAGCAGCCTCATTTGTGCAAGCCAAACTCCTGGCCCAATCACATCAAGCTTCACACCCAAAACATCCAGTCAAACAGTTCCTAACATATGCTTGAGGCAAAAGCCCTGGAAATGTTGCTCCTATCACTTAACTAGTGGTATCTTAACAATTGACAAATCCACAGGGAAAATATAAACAGCACACTGCCTATCAGATGGTTTGCTCCTTCTTTTCTTTTTAACCGAAAGTGTATTACTGAGTCAAATAAATTAAGACTAGTCTACAAAGATTTTTAAGGACTAAATAACTGCACTTGTTTTTAAAAATAGTGTCCTCATTTTAGATAAGCAAAGTGGTTTGGGAACCAACAAATTAACCTGTTAGCACAAGAACTCACCACAGGAAAACCAGAAGTACAAAATGAAAGGTTAAGAATGGTCATAAAATTTACTCCATGAGTCATGAGACATCAGATTACCTGCAACAAGGTATTATTTGTATGGTCGATATGCTTCCATAAAAAATATTTTCAGCAATGGGAATAGCAGTGAGAATGACCAATATCCTCACATGAACCTAAATGCTCCTGTAACTCGGTTCCACAGCCCATTATCTCATACCAACCTTTAAATAATCAGGATTTAGAAATCTATGGCCCTGTCTGCAACTCAAAGATACATGACATAAAATTGTCACTCTTTCTGGAACTGTAGGAATTGGCATTGCCAGCTGATTTGTAACAAGTTCTTGTGCTGATAGCACCGGGTGAAAGGGCAGACAGGCTAACAGTCAATTCTGCCTTTCTGTCCCTGGGTTTGAAGTGGCCTATCTGAGCAACATTCAGCTTTGGGCACTCAGCATCTCATGGCCTGACATATAGCATTCAGCTCGTATCAGCTTGTGTCAGCAAGGAGGAAGACTCATTAGGAAGAGCAAAGGAACTGTTTTCTCATCACAGAGCTGTTTTCATTTACTCTGCTCTTGAAATATGCAGCTCAAAAGGAGCCAATGTCTCTTCAGATGAATGGCATCTACAGAAGGGTGACAGTGATATGCAGAAGTCAGGTGTTTTAACCAGACAGCCACTCTGAGGTTCTGTCCCAGTACAGATCCACTGCAGTTCTCTATGTCTGCTACAGCTTGACTCAATCACACCTGCAGAGGTGGTGTGAAAGCTTTAATCACGCTTGACTGGGTAATTAAGCAGGACTCTTCATCTGCCGCAATATTTAAATCCAATACTTTGATCAGATCTCAGGCGTGCTATTGGTGCAATCCCCAGTCCAAGCCTACAATTTGTGATACAGAAGGAAAAGGAGTCAAAGGTAGTGTTCAGTCTGGTTGAGACAGCTTTGCGTGAATTGCATTGCTCCACAAGAAGTATTTGTAGCCAACTGAGAAACAACATGGTTGCTTATTTCAAGTTTTTCCTTGACTCTAGCTGTACTCACTCCTGGTAACCAGGACAGGCTGCCATTTGCACAGGAATTTCAAGCTTCATCTAAACCAAAGATATTACCATTTAGATCCTAAACCACATTACAACTGTGGGAGGCCTTTACCACTGCAGGCTGGAAATCCATTTGGAGAGACAAAAACAGAAAGGGGATTCTACAGCTGGAAAGAAGACAGAAATTCACGAAGTCCCTTTATATTTTCTTTTAAGTGCTTGAAGCAAGCAATAGGCAGGCAACATAAGTATGTCATTTCCTGAAAGCTTAATCTATTGCAGATTCATCCGGGTGCCCGAAGGTAGACACTGTGCTTGGGGGATCCTGCTTTGTCAAACCTCAGAAACTCTGTGTGGGATGCCTCTGGGAGTGCCAGGATGTGCACACAGGAAAGCTGGCCTGCAAATACATCACTCTCTTCCCCTTCAGAGGGTTCAGCATTGCACTTGCAGGGCACCCCCCAGAAGTCTGATTACCTGACTGCTCCCATAAATGCTTTATGCCAAGACCTAGTCACAGTCACTGGTAGGAGCAATGAGTTGTCCCCAAATGCAAGTACAAAGTCAGACAAACCTTTCTCCCTGCAACAATAATAATCTGTATACTGTACAAAACCCATTAAGTAATCCACTGCCTCACTTGGTCCTGCTAAAGCCTTGGGAATGCCTTGCACCTGGTGTTTTGGACACTAGAGTTCAGGACACAAATAGATTAGAGAACCCAGATAACAGTACAGGAATTACCAGAAGTAAAATTAAATAGTTTTTGAGAAACCAAATAAAACAATTTTACAATTTAGCATGATCTGAAGCAAAATGTAAAAACATTCTTGAAGTATTTAAGGGATTGATGCAAAGGAAAAAAGAGCACTAAAAAGATTAGACACTACATCAGGCATTAAGAATAATATTCGAATAGCATTTCTAATACTAACAACATCTAAACACCATGATAAACCATCAGAAATGAAGATATTTCCATATCAGAACATGATGGGACGGTTTGTCAAGATTCTCTCCGAGACTCCGTTTCATGATTCTACAATACAATGTAAACTTGAAGAATTAAATTTCCCACCCCTGCAAACCAGTACTCCTGCCTGTGGCAGAAATACTGTGTGACCTGGGGAGTGGAAAATTATCAAAGCTTTTAAACTTTTTTGCTTCCTACATTTAAGGACAAACAAGTTCCCATCATGGGTATCAGTCTACCTCCTGCAAATATCAGGCAAAAATGTTGTAAAATCAAACATGCATCCATACAGTCCAGCTATGTACCAAGCAACTCTAATATTCTGCTCTCTGCAATTGTGGTTCGCTTTTTGATCACCATGCCCTTTCGTACCAGAGCCCAGGGACTCTGTCCCTCCCTTCCCTCAACTCCCACAGTGCTATCGCAGGCGAGTTTTGTTGCAGAGGCACCAGCGTGGCTCTGGGAAAGCCCAGAGCAGCCAAGCACTCCCTTCTCCCTCAGAGATCATGGCACACGTTCAAACAACAACTGCCATGCCTGAAATGAGAGGGAGGGACAAATGGCAAATGGGCTGATTGATCACAGCACAGCAACCAAGAGGAGGGAGAGACACAAAGCCAGAATGAGGTCAGACACCTCATTCCAAAGGATGTAACAAGACCAAAGTAGGTCTGAGATAAAGGGTAACAAGGGTCAAGATGCACACCAAGCTGGAACGAGTTAAGGGAAGCAAAAAAAGAAATTAGTTTTAGTACTCACCTGCATAGCAGTAAACTGGTGAAATTACACAGGGAATTTATTGATATTTTCTCACTGTGGAAATTCTGTGAGAGTGCAGAAAGAATAACCACCTCCTTTCACACAAAAACCTGCTGGACTCCTACGTAACTGGTTTGTAAAGCCTCACTGCAAAAGGCATGAGCTTGGCACTAAGCTCATACAGCACAGAGCAGGAGAGGACCTCAGTATTCTGGATCCTCCAGCCCTGATCTTAGACCTGTGTCTGTAAACTGGGCTCTCTGGACCACAGGCTCAGACAAATAAATACTTTCAGAGCGTTCTCTTTGCTTTGTTTTGCTTTTCAGTTTCTCACTTTTTCTTCTTTCTACATCCAGACTGTTTTCTTCACTTTCTTTCTTTGTATCTGGGGCAAAAGAACCTTTTAATCTATTTGCAGTTCAACTGCTGATTTTGCACTACACTTGGTCTAAATAGAAAACTCTACTAGCAAAATTGCCAACCCCAAATTCAAGAGTAATAACAAAAGCCCCTAAAAACTCAGGAGCATTTTTGTTTGGCTAATGTTCTATCTTCAATTCCTGCTTTATAACCAGAAGGGCTACAAAAGTGTCATTTAAAATGAAAGCCATAATCTTCCTCAATTTACATACATCAGGAACCAGGCTTTTTTTTTTTTTTTTTTAAATCTTGATCATTTGCAGTTCTAACAACTGGCTGTAGGTGACCAACTGACCCCAAATAACTGATCAGCAAAGCTAATTTAGATCACTTCCAAACAATTTCCTTTCCCATCTCCTTCCTCTTTACCAAGTGCTCTTTTAGTTATATAATATAAAAGGAGCAACATTACCCAAACCATACTGTTCACCCTCCAGAATCAGTGTTTATCTGTTTTTACTGAGGGTGAACAGGCAGAGAACAGTGTAGGTCAGGAAACCACAGCTCACAGCTGAGACAAATGGTCTGTTTGCTACCTTATTAGAGCACCAGAGCCTCATCTTGGATGCAAACAAGATTGTGAAATAGAAAGGGAAGGGGGGGGGTGAAAGACCAAACAAAGCCTGTGATGCTTATCATGTTTCAGGATGGGTGGAGTGCAAAACCCAGAGACAGATCAATTACACCTACAAAGCAAGCAAGAAAGGGGAGCAAAAGATAAATATTTTGAGTCAGTAGGATGTGGGCTAATTTATCTGATGGCACATGTCCTAAAGTAACATTTATACAATTGATAGGATTGAAGAGGACTTGTAGTTTTCATACAAAAATAAAAGAATGCATGATACTAAACCCTAAAAATAGTACTGATACAATTACTTATCCAATTTGATGCCTATCTGGTAAGAACAATTCACCTTTCCTACTGTTTTTACGCCTGCACAGAACAAACAGCAATTCTGCAAGCTAAAAGTACATCCTGTCATTCTGACATTAAAATTTACAAGTTAGTGGTTTGTCTCTGAAAAGATGAAAGAGGCATATTCATATATAATGTAAAGAACAATTTGGCTTTATATATTCACAATTATCTAAGCTGTGGGAGCTGCATGTGCAGGTTTGAGCTGAATATTTGGTGAAATAAATGAATGTGGGGGAAAAAGGTGATGCAACAAAATATCTACCAGTGCAATCCAATGTATTGGATAACTACTGCTCCAACACTTCCACATGTAATTCATTATTACATCTACAAAATGGTAAAAACCCCTTTAAAAACCTGCCAGCTAACTACTGTGTACTCACTATTTCATCTATTTTTAGAATGATGCTCAATGAGTATGTCTAAAATTGCTCAGGGCTCCTGTGTCTCCTTACTCCTGGTCTTTGATTACTGAAATATTGGTGTCAGATTTGACTGGGTTTCTGTGGAATGACCATGCAACGGTCAAGCACATCACAACCCTTCTTTCCCCAGCAAACTGCATGACTTCTCCATACCAAGTGACACTCAAGCAAAAACAGTTCCTGGAGCCTGGGTAAGCCTGAGGGCTGCACCCTGCAGACGCTGCACCTCCAGCAGTGTGCTGGCAGCCCCACATTCCTGCACAGCCCTGCATGCCACCAGACAGATGCTGCCATTTACCCAGCTGGTCGCCCCAATTAAATTATCACCTGGTGTGATTCCATCGCACAAAAAGTGGTATTTACAAAATTACATAGGACAATATAAACATTTCTGCATATGTTACAGAGTTAAAAGAGGCCAAAGGATTAATTGAATCCTGAAGTCTGGAGACTGAGGATCCTTATGGTTTTATGATCACACCAGAGATTCACAACAGAATTATCTGCCCTTATGTCTTTGAAGTTTATCTGACTCCTGAAACTTTTACTAAAGTTCTGACTACTAGGTTCTGACAGTTTTCCATTTTACTACTTCTGCGATCAGTAGTTCTTTAATGATGTTAGCAGCATACATTTCCATCTACTCCATGCAGTTCTCCCTGCTGCTTAAAAAGTTTGGCTGTGTAATGAGCCTTTACTAGTACAGTCAGTAACACAGTCACGTAACTGCTCTATTGTCTATTAATACTCCTGAATTACACAGCATTTCTTCAAGGATGATTCCATAATCAGCAATAATACCATCCCTGCCTCACAAAATGGCAAATAAGACAGGACACAATATTGTGTGTGTGTATTCATAATTAAATCAGTAACTTCAGGTCATCAGCTGTGAGATGGTAGAAAAGAGTTTCCCCTCTCCTTCCTTATTTTGAGGAAATATCTAGGACAGCTGGGACTATTGAAATAATGGTATATACAGTGTATATCATATCTGTATTACATTACAATTTAATATAAAATCCAGACTCTTCTAAAAAACAGCTTTATCCCTTGGAACTGATCATCTCACCTTATAAGATGTGGAACAAGCCACAGGGTAAAGCTATTGAGTTTCATTCTCTCCATAGTTACAATACATTATATTATAATAGATAATACATATATTATGTATATACACACACGTAACACAAGTATCAACAGGAGTACCAGAAACTAAACAGGAGCTAAACTAACTAGGAAGGACTTCTCATGTCCAAAATTAAATGGAATAAAATTACTACAAATCGCATACAATGTGAAAAATGATGGCACATCCAAGTTAAATTTGCAGATATAACTCCATTTGTAAAAATTACTCTAGGTATGAAGCATAACAGATTCTATTTTACTTATTTACTTATTCTATTTTACTTAAATAAACACCTGTAGCATTTTCATTAAATGAGTATACAACTCACAATAAAATATTCTTACCACTAACACAATTTTTATTGTTAGAAAATAGAACTGCATGTTCTATAACTTTAATTAAGTATAACCTTAATTACACTTTATATTAAACTCTATATACTCACTTTATTAATTTATGAAAGCAAAATATGGACCACGATCTTTTAGGCAAAGCAAATAAGGACTGAGTTCCTATGCTAATAATGAACCTATTTTCCCCTGCAGCTAAGTGGGAAAATATTTCTAAGCATAGAAAAAAAAACAAAAAAACCCAAAAAAACCCAAAAACGAACCTTTCCTTAAGCATGATCACATATTCATGTTCTAAAATAGATTAAAATACAGTAAGTAAATTGAAGGTACTTTGATTTATTTGCAACTGCATAGTATTAAATACTCAAAAGATTCTAAATACTTAAGAGATCCTTGTACATTACCAGGGAACACAGGAAGCTGCTGCTAGCAAGCAACTTCAGTTCTGTGAAAAAACCCATAGAATTTAGCTGTTTGCTTTTTAAAACATTGTTTATTGAGAACACTTAATGAGGACTAGGGTTTCAACAGCAAATATTTAACCAAGAGCACAGATTCCCTCACATAAGCACAACTGTCCCAGCCTACTTGGAGGAAACTCATTATGATGATAAAAGATACGAGATTTAGCTTTCCTTTATTTAACCCAAGCTATTGAAGTTTCTTAAGCAAAGGACCCCATACCCCACATCTGTCTCATCTCCTTTTTGACAGGAACAAGTTTCCAGAAGATCTAGGTACTGCAGTTCTCCTGCACAGAACCACAGTCTTTCAGTGCAGCCCAAATTACATCTGGATCATATGGAGTACAAACCATTTCAGTACAATCTGCACAATGAACAAAAAAACTAACCTTACCCAATCACACTGGAGTATTAACCTGGTGTGTTAATCCAGGAAGTATAACAGTGCACGTTTATTTTGCACTGGATAAGTGCTGCCCACACAGAACATGAGTGAGGGAAACAGAGATCCATGGGACAGGAAGGTGGCTCCTGTGGGGCGATGCCAGCACACTCAACAAACGGGAGGTATGTGGTCCGCATTTGTGAGGCCAAGAAGAGCTGAGATAACAGAGTCCCAGGGCTACAGCAGTACTTTCATCAGTATCATAAAGCAAAACTTTTGGCCTATAACTGCATTTAATCCCAGGGATTATAGAGATGATATTATCCCTGTGCATTGTGTTGGCTGTCCAGTGTGGGAGGTGGGGCAGAATTCTCTCCTGTGGGCTGTCTTGTTAGAAGGATTAAGTTAAAGCCATGCATATAATTTATGCAGAAAATATTTCACACTCCAGATTTTATTTTTAAAAATTCCATCCCACTACTGCTCCTTTTACCCTCACCCACTGCAGTAGATGGTCATTCTCCTTTCCTTGGGGCTAACACCATTCAGCTATCCAAAAGCAGTTGTAGAGAGATTCGGTCTGTAAGATGTAGGTCAACAACTCAAGAAACTGACATTATTTAGGACAGCACATGAATATTTGACACGTGCACAAAGTTAAGCCTGTGTATGAATGCTGCTCTAAACTAAGGCCCAGAGATAGGAAAGATACTATCCCTCAGTGATTTTTTTCAAACATAATTACCAAAACACAAATCCCGTACTGGGGTAAAGCTGCAATTCCAGAACCAGCATTACAAGATAATACTATACTGTACTGCACTGTACTATATTATACTAATACTACAGCCACTCTACACCTGGTGACAAGGTGCCTGAGAAGGGCTCTGACTGCCAGCAGCGCCAGCCAGGACCTCAGCCAGTGCACTCTGTCAGGATCTTCTCCTGCCATTACCTAGGGCATATTACTCACTACTGCTCTAATGAAAACTGCCAAGTTAATGAATACAAATAAATAAAAGACCTGGTTTGGTTTTTTAATACATGAAAATCCCATTTGGCTAACACTGTGAATACTTTAAGCTTTAAAAACCAGAATTAAAAATACATGTATCTTGAATCTACATTCTAGCTTGCAGCTAACAAAATCTCAAATTCAGTACTTAGGACAGAGGAGTTTTCTGAGGGATTTTGGGTTTTGTTTTGTCTGTAGGGTGGGGCTCTTCTACATCTTACAGCTTTTAGAAGAAAACCTCCTCCCACTGAGACAGAACCACAGTTCTAAATGAAGCTAACCAGCACTTCAGTTGGAAAACTCAAATTAAAGGCTCTGAGTGCAACTACTGGAGAGAGAAGAGGAGGGTTCAAATAGAAACTAGTTCATAAAGCAACCACATCCTTGTCATTTATCTTTTATGCTAGACAGCTTGCCACTTTGGTGATTCTGAACAACACTGAAGACAAACGGATTTTTAAAACAAGCAAACAAAAACCTTGCCAGAAGGACAGGTCAAAAGGGGCCCAGGGTCTAAGCCCTTTTAGATGAAACCAGAGTTTAGTCTTTATCTAGGAAAACACCAGAAAGAATTTCTGCCCTGACCAACCTTTTAAAAATCTCTGCAGAGACTTCCTTTGCTTTGATTTTTGATGTCTGTGTGATCAATAGTTTATTTTTTTTTCTTTTTTAATGCTATATCCGTTCTCTAGTAACTTTTACCCCAGGCTCTTCTAGTTATTCACGGGAGTGTGGTGGAACACAGGTGAATTCCACATTTAGAACCTATATAGGAAAATGGAAATATCCAGATGGGTTTTTTTTCCTGAACTAGCCCGTGAATAATTTCAGAGATAGGTATAATTGTTTCCACATGCACAGACACACCCAGCACAATCACAAATTTATGTTTACCATTAAACAAAGGTATATGTACAATATTTATTTATAAATAACTGACAGTAAGGGTAGATTTTCCAAGTGGCTGTAAAAGCAGCTTCTAAACAACAACGCCAAAGGGGCCAAGGCATTCTGAGAGCAGATGCACTGCGGGATCTGCGGGGCCGGGCACGCTGCGGGGGCCGGCGCTGCCCGCGCTCCGCGCCGGGGGC
>WEIU01017736.1:127082-140555 GCA_013389925.1 Aegithalos caudatus
TTTTTTTTTTTTTAATTAAGGAAAAAGGGTTTCCAGAGGAAAATTTTTAAATGTTAATAATATGAACTCTTAAGAGGCATAACAATAAAGGCACTTATTGGATGTACTACCTTAAAAAGTAAACTTAGCAAAACTAAATGTAACAAATAATGTAATAATTGTCATCTTCCCGAGGCTAAACCAAAATACCTCTTGAACTTTTCTTATCTCAACATGAGCTTTTTTTTTTCTTCTGATTTGACTGATCATTATTCTGATATTTAAGTTTTCAATTCAGGAGTTGGTAGTCTAACATACCCAACCGTCATCTCAAGGCTTCAAGAAAATTGCATTTCATTGGATGAAAAAGCAGCTTTCAGGTCAAGACACAGTTGCAGCAGGCTGCAGGTCTGCAGTGCAAAGAAAATATCTCAAATGCTTTCAGCCCTAGGTGTGGAAAGAGGAGACATGGGGAAATAAATATTGACACTTGGGTCAAAGTGTGCAGTTATCATGGGTCTTGGGTCAAGGTGTGAAGTTGTCATGGCTCTCGTGATGCCCTGCAGCAGCACTTTCTGATCCTGATCAGTGACAAATGTTCCCCTCATTCCGAGTCAGTCTGAAACAGGACTGTTCAAAAGGGAACGAGTGAGAAAGGTCTTATCTCCGTGAGTGTCGGAGGTCCGAGGGAAAAGCACCGAGGGGAGGGACTGGCCAGCGTGACTCTGGGCTCTGTGCGGGCTGAGGAGCGCTCTGGGATGTGGGAGAGCACTGCAGAGCGGCTCTGCGACATGGATAGGGAAGCAGAATCTCCAGATGGTGAGATTAGATTCTAAATTCACTGGTTTTCTTTCAAGTTATTTACATTTAACCTTTCATTTTCTTCTGAAAGTTACTACAACATTTTCATTTATTTCCTCATTTTGTATCCAAATACAAAATAAATTTGGATAAATAAATAAAAATAAGATAAATAAATTTGATCTCTTTTCAAAATTCATCAAATGGTTTTCTTTGTGTCTGGGGCAAGAGGTAGGAGGCAAGACTTTCTTTTAAAAGCAATAACAATTAAATAACAATGAACTGTTCGGAGAAATCACCATCACCAAAGCTGCGCCCCCACCCTGTGGCTGAGTGAGAAAGTTGTTAAAGTTGTTAATTTGCTATGTCTGTATCCTGTGTTTTCCTCAAAAATCCTATAATAATTTAATTTCCGTAGGAAGTACTGAGACAGGAGCCCAGCACAGCCTAAGTAGGAAGTTACGGGAGTGATGCCTCCACTGCTGGAGGGTCAGTGCCTTTTTGTCACCATGGTGTACAAGCTACATTGCTTCAAAACACTCCTCTAGCATTAGTGGCAGTATTGAAAGCATGACTGTGTAAGGATTTTTTAAAGGATTTTACTTGTGACTGGAAAGATTTAAATGATAAGGAAAAAGGTTTCCATTAAAATTAAAGTCAGATTTTTCACTCTTTTTTAGAAAGTGTTTTCTTTTGGCTGTAGGAAAATTCATTTCACAAAGTCCAAATTGTTGCAGACATACTTTTGAATGCATAGTCTATTAGTTGCTAGCGTGGACTTTTATTTTAAACAAAAAAAATATGTAATTAGACATATGTATGTAAAGGGCTACTATATGATAACTGAAGCTCCACCTGAAAATATGTTCCTTCTAGCTTGTTTTATTTTTGCTTCATTTTAATTTTTTATATTCTTTAAAAGGAAGCAGTTTACAACTGCTGTTCAGTTTTGAAGAGAATTTTTACTGCCAATATGTGTTTTCAAGTGAGCACTTCAAAAGCAAACAAAAAAATGCAAGCAAAAAAATGCTACATTGTAAAATGGTCAGGGAGCCAATTAAAAGGAGTCTGACATCAATTACCATGAATTCAAGGTTTTTCGTGAAGATGTATTTAATTTACATGTGCTTGTTTGCAGCTGTTACATTTTAATGTTGTCTCTCCCAGTAGCAGCAAAGTGATAAGGTCTCCACATGGTAGTATCACAAGACCAAAGAAAACAATCATTCATGATGTATTCATCTGCATACTGGCTGTATTCAGCCTTGTAGGAAAAAATGTTACTCACTCTTGGCCTGCTGAAGGCGCTAGGAAAGCCCCAGAAAGTTGTGTGAGATGTGATTGGTGCCCTATTTTCTATAAAAATAAAATCTAGAAATCCCAAGTGATTGTAGAGTTTGTTGTTTTATACCGCTATAGCCTTTAGACTCAGCAAGAAAGACCTGATAGACCAGACACCTGCCTTTCTCCCACATTTTTCTTCTCCTTTAACCACAGCTGTTCCTTTCTAAAAAGCACTATCTGTTCATCAGGCTTCCCAAAAGCATACTGTTTTGAACTTCAGGAAGTTAATAGATTTTTTCCACTAACTTTAGGAAATTTTGAAGCAAATCCCTCTTTCTGGCTTATAAGAGAATTGCTGCTCGTGTATAGTTTCAAACTGACTTGATGACTAAGGCAAGTATGGAAGGCCATTACATATTCTGCATGACCCTTTGTCTGTGAAGACACTGTATATATGATTTATATCACAAATTCTGTACATTTATTTGGTTTTATGGTGCTAAATAAATTCCAGCCTCATGCTTTGATTTATGAAAATCTCTATACAGCTTTTCAGTAGAACTTAGCACACCACAATTTCTCAGTTTGTTGAAGCACATGGACAGTAAGAAATGTTGGGTACAGTGTGCATCTAAGAGCAAAGGTATCTGAACTTTCATCTCCAGTATTGATCTCCACTTGGTCTTTGTGTGCATCTCCTTATGGTTGAGTTAAGAGAGTCACTGACCTGCAGAACCCTCACTTAAGAGGGCACTCAAACAGGCCGCCTAAGACGAGAGGACTTTCAGAGAAGCTTAAAGCTGGGCACAAGCTTTGCCTGGAACTGCACAGCAGCCAGTCAACGCTGCAGCAAGGCAGGCCAGCAGAGAGGGATGGCTCCTGTGAGCACAGCTACCCTGGTCCCAGACTGGTACACGATGTCCGTAGGGCACCCTAAATTTACCTTTTCAGTTCAGCATTTACTACTCCATGGCCCTTTTCCCTAAAAAGTACAGAAAGAGCCCAAAGGCTCCTGGGAAATCAGTAAGTTGGTTGAAATGTGGTCCCAAAACAAATTTGCCACTCAAGCCTTGCGTGTGACATATCTGGCTCAAGGTAGTTGAAGAATTTCCTGAGCTAGAGGTTGTGTCTGGACCATTGTTTTACTAGCCAACAATGGGCCTTTTTCCCATTGAATCCTCCTTTGACACACATTTAGGTGTTTGGCTTTTTCAGGATCCTTTAGCAGTTCATTTCACATTTAATGCTTACTATGTGGAAAAAAAATTCCTTTTGCTTTAGACGTGATAATTTTCTTGGTTGCATCTTAACTTCTTTACTGCAAAAAATAGAGCTCAGTCACTGTCTAAGCTTTACTCACCATTTAAAGACCTTGCAGACCTTTCGTTTATTTCACCTCAGTGCTTTCCACACCAAGTTAAAATGCTCTAACCTTTTAGATTCTCCTCATATTTAAGCCATTTTGCAAGGCTAACCATCTTCCTTGCACTTCCCTGTACTTATAGAAGCTCTGCTATATGTTTTGAGAGACAGCAGTAAAAGGTTTGTGTGAGATTAGAGTCTGTGTGCCAGGGATCTGTTCAGGATACAGTGATGGTCTGCATGCTGCTTCCACAGGGAGTCTAAAATGCTGCTGCTGAGCAGAGAATAGACCCTGACTTCAACACCTGTTTATTGAATGGCCACATCTAATTTAAATTCCAACATTGCATCTGTAGATATACAGAGTAATTCTAGAAACTTCAGTCAAAATGATGTGGTTAGTAGAGAATTCCATGTGTGTGGTTAAAATCAGGTTCTGGCCTCTGTGCAGCAGACATGAATCACTTTTCACCTGCCCCTGTATAACTCATTGCAGATAACTGTTTTTACTAAAGCCACTGCTGATTTATTCAAGCTAAGAACTAATCCCTTTGATTTCTACAAATGATTAATCTTCAAGCAAGATATATATGGAGGTAGTTTGCAGTGAGCTTTGCAGAAATAATTTCTTAGCTTCCCACTCTTCAGGAACCTAGACTGCCAGTGGAGCATTTGCATTTCTCTTTTTAACATCAGCCTAAAAATAAGTTTAAGATAAAGATGCTCAGGTAACTTGACAGCAAAGTGCCTTGGAACAAACAGAGGATTAGAGTGAATATGGTGAACAAAGAAAAATAATTGCTAGGAAGGGTTGGATGGATTTCTCTGTGATTAGATGATAATATAATACACACAGTTAAGTTCTGAAAGCACTTAATTAGACACATGGTGTGTGGTAGAAGGACATAAGTATTTCATCCATTTGAAAACAGGAAACGGAGATGCATACATCTGAAGTGGCTGTCCAAGAATACTGTGAATATGTGTAAAACAGACCCAGCTCAAAGGGGCTCCCATGACGTCACATGAGTTTCCAATCAGCAATCTCAAAATCAGATTATACCTGTGGGGTTGTCAGGCCACCTGTGAGTGTGACAAGACAGCAGTGCCCAAAGGCTTGTGCTTCTCCTTGGCATCCCTGCTTATTTGATAACTCTAATATCCTAGAGAAAGCTGAAGGCTAACACCACTTCATGACAAAAAATATTCAGGATTTGAGAAGAAAGAGAGAGATACTATAAACTGTATCATGGCACCTGCACATAAGCTTTTGCAAAATGTTACACAGTGTCTCACTTGGCAGAGGGGCAACGCAATGAGAAGGGAGAACTGCAGCCTTCCCATGAGATCAGGCGAGTTGGACAAAACTTTTTTTAAAATGTTTGTGGTATTGAACTCACAAATTAACTGGAAATGCAGCTTATTTTCTTTTCATAGGTTTCAGATTTGTGTCAAATCCTAAACACATCTAATTGGGGAAGAAGAATGTGTTATTTCATACATTCTGTAGTCAAGTCAAAACATTCAATTTTGGAAGACACTCCAGGAGAAGGCTGTATTTGCTATTACTCACTCCTCTGATACCTCTTTTCTTTCCCCTGTCTGATTAACTTATTTTATCTTATTTTCCCTCTTTTGCTCTTCCTCAATTATACCCACCTACTTAAAACTAATCACGTACCAAAAAAGTGCATAATTAGATTTTCATTATGTTCTTTCCTGACATAATTTTTGATTATGTAATTAAGGGTTCTCACTGAGCTCTTGAACAGAGGGAAGATTTTTGGTTTAATTAATCAAATGGTCCTTCTCAATTCAGGGTATTTTTAAGCAGTTCTGTTTTTGAGTCAGGTGCAGAAAGTGTTTCTATTATTCCTGACATAATGCTATATGATCTGATCTTTACCCTCTAAAGCTGACAATGGAGAAGCATTGCCTTGACAGCAGGGTCAGGTATATTTATTTAAAGAAAAGAAGATGCATCAGGTTTCAATATGCTTGAAGTAGGATGATTTTTTAAAATTTTGCAAATTCTTTCCTTCTTTTGCAAATTGGATATTTGTCATATTTTGATTAAATAGTCAATTAAACTGGGGTTGTTCCAAGTGACTTTTTTCCCATATGAGACCACTTACAGGTTTGCAACTCCTTACATTTTTTTTCGACAAATTAACATTCTTACAGAATTTATTCTTTTGGGGAAGTACTAAAAAAGACTGCTGGAAGCTTTCCAGATTGTATGCAAATGAGTATTTGCCCTGAGCTAACATAATCAAGCAAAGGTTCACTTTCTGTATTTTGTTCTCTGTAAGTACATGAAGTAAAAATAACATGGATAAGAGTGCTGCTTTTTTTTTTTTTCTTTTTTTTTGTTTTTTTTTGTTTTGTTTTGTTTTGTTTTGTTTTGTTTTGTTTTGTTTTGTTACAAATTGCTTCTTCCTGACTGCATCTGCATTATTTCCTCTGCCAGTACATCAAACAGGAAAAGCCACCTACCTCTGTGTCAGCAGAACCAATGTATAGAAATTGTAATGAGGGAGAGGCTGGAATTATGTAGCTGGTTCAAAACTCATGCTGTTTTCACAACTAAAGCTGGAAAGAATCTTCCACATGGAACAGAGAGTTGAAGACTGGAGAAAAAAAAATGTTTTATGGCCCATAAATACATGTGGAATACATGGCATCTATCCACTTGCTCTTTTCTCCAGTTCTATTCTCTGCTTTTCCCGACGCACCTCAGTGGTGTGCAAGATGTAGAGCATGATTTTGGGGCAAGGGACTGGCACTAGCTCAGTCTGTCACCTGCTGCCTTTAGCTGCAATGTGTGCTGAGGGGTTTGGTGAACTGTGCTCACCAAAGATCAGAGCATGCCTGAGGGACTGACTGGGGGGGCCCAGCCCCTCTGCTGTGGGAGGAAAAGGAGCAAACATCGCAGAACGTGCTGCTGCGTCTTTGACATTCGATTTTCCAAGTAGCTGTACAGAGATGTAATTCCTGGGATTTATTTTCTGCACCTACAATTTTGGTCAGATTTTTTTTTTTTAATACTGGAGTATATGAGTAAACTAAAATGTATTTGTGGAGATGATACATGAATTCTTCACTAAATACTAAGAGTGATGGAGGTCTGCATTTGATATAAAGACCTTTTCTAAGGAGGTGCTGAGCCAGTTTGATATCACATCAGCACAAAATAGAGAGCCTGGTCATGATACATAATTTTGCCATTTATAGGCTCCCTGTGTGTCTTGTATCCAGTATAAAACTCTTTCCATGGTTAATGTAGTGCACATATTTTGTATCTATAATGCTGAATTCATGTAACTGGGAAACATTTAGTCTGTGTAGCTTGGACTGTGTTCTTATTGTTGAACTTGAGTTAACTGAAGTGTGAGCTACCCTTTTTTCGCTTTCGACAGTGCTGCATGTTTTCACCACTTCCTTTGTGACACTGTGGTGAACAGGATCAGGAACTGATCAGCTGATCCAGCTCAAATTAACTGGAAGGCAAATAAACAAAAGGTCCTTTTTTAGATTGGCTCCCTGACAGGCTCAGTGTGCAACCCCCAAGAGGTATTGCTGGCATGAGACAAGGCGTTCAGTCTTGTGGCAAGGGCAGGGCTGGAAGAAGGATGGGATTGCCTCTTTAGGCAGCAACTCACCTGCAGATCAGTTTAAAGCCATTTGTGAAACTACAGCCTTGCACAACTGCCTGCATCAAAACTTGATGCAGTCTTCGGAATGATAACCTCTTGTATAAGGTCAGTGCATGGACTGTGAGCTCAGAGTGCAGAAGGAGAAAGACGTTCTAGGAAATCATCACCAGCTCTAACAGAATACTAGTCAACTACAGCAGACCCACTAGGGAAGGGGAATCAGATTTTTGTACTATTGATATTTTCAAAACAGTTTTTTTCTTTTTCTCTGGTTGATCTTGTGCAGAAACATTAGAAGTAAGTGCAGTAAAAATGCCATTAAATTGACAGTGTCACTTGTGAAACCACAGAACACTTCCATTTGAATAACAGTGTAAATGCTGTACAAGTCTTGACAGGAAGACACTGGTAACAGAGTTAGGAGGAGACTTGTGCTTTGCCATAGAGGATGGAACTGTAGGTTCAGTGCTATGCTGAGGTTGCTTTTCATGGGGAAAAGAAAAGATAATTTGATAGAGAATGCTTTGTTTAAACAAAAACTATTCACCAAAGTCATAGGTATCTGTCTCCAGCCTGCACAGTGTTTGGCTTTCATGGCTCATAGGGACACCCTAGTATGAGGTGAATATAAAGTGTGCAGGGTTAAGCAGAATGTTCTTTCCCATTCTCAGCACGCTTTGAACTGGATTGTGCAGTCAGTTTTACAGCTTTACATCTATTGCTGACCTCGTGGTATTTTATTACATCAACAGGCTCAAACGGACCTCCACAATTCAGACTTTTCTGGGAGTCCTTGGAGACTTCTGACAGCAGCCCAGAGCTCTGTCAGTCCCTGGGGAAGGTGGCAAAATGTCTTTTATGCTTGCTTTCTCCCAAGCACAAGGAGAGAGAACAGCTCTTTAGAAGTGTGCAGACAAAGTCTTCTCTTGGAGTGCCTGATGCTCTGGACATGGCTTGCACTAGACCCGTATTGTCATCATTCCGAGTCCCTGCAGAGTCCCATTTTTCCTGTGCTCCTGCGGAGGGGTGGAAGCAGTGGTTTGTGTGTGAGGTATGGGCTTTGGCTGGATTTCTCTTTAGTACGCACAGGGCAAAGCACACACGTAGTGCTCACACAGAGGCCAGCTGAAGGCACTGACCATGCCCACACCCACTCGCTAAAGGGAGGAAGGCGGTGGGCTAGTAAGTCTGTGTTTTCACATTTCATTGGCATGACAATATAGAAATTATTTTTCCATTCTACTGGCTGAACAAATTACAGAACCATTTCAGTTTCAAATTGAACATGCTGCCTTAGAATACCAGATCAGGACAGTTGAACAGGTTCTTTCCTCTGTGTCAGTTCAACATATTGCAACTCAGTTTTTGTACCTTTTCTTTTTGTAACTTTCCTTAAAATGGTGGCTGCAACTTAAGTGATGAAGCACAGAGACAAGGGGAAACTAGAGCACTAAAATAGTGGTTTTGGAAAGAAGGCCAAAAGATGTAATACAAAGATAAGACAGAGATGTTTAACAAGATTGTGGTAAAGTTTCCACTGACAACAGCATAGAAAAATAATTTTGCACTTTATAAACTGAACCAGTCTGGAGGGAGAGAGAAAGGGTATGTTCCATAGCACAAATTTCTACACACACTCTTCACATTTGTCAATGTGTTTCTTTTGATCCAGTAACATTTAGTCTCGGAAAGCATTTGGTAAATACTGCAAGGTCAAAGAGAATTAAGCTTAAATAAAATAAGAGTGTCTGGATAGCTCACTGGACCAGTTTGGTTATGCATGTTAATTCTAGTCCAATAGGAAGAAGATACAATAAGCAAAGCCAAAACAAGGCTCCTTTTGTCTCAATGAAGATTCCTCTAAAGAATACCTAACTGCAACTCAAGAATAAATGAGTTCAGTAATGAGCAGAGAGGGGAAGGCTTTCCTGCTGAGAGGAAAGGAAACAAGCCTCCCTAAATCTGAATCAAGGAGGCAAGGAAGTGGCTTTGTGTAAGACATGAAAAGTTCTGCATATACATGAATAAGGGCTATACTGTATGGTAAAGCTGGGGTCATTTCTTACACTCTGAGTTTCTTACAAGAAATGATGAGACATAAAGAGCAGATCAAATGTCAGAGAAAAGGTCATTTATAATTTTAATTCCTCATAGAGCGACTCATATCTTCTGACTGAAGTTATCCTGATAGAAACCCACTACATTGAAAACCAGTATCTTCGGTAGTTTAGTATTCTGTTTCCTTTGTTTTTACCAAATACAAGGTTTCTGTCAACAAAATCTGCCTCGTTATACACTTACCTTGGTGAAAAGCAGAGTGCTGTGCAAGACAGGCTGTTCTGTGCACAGATACAACGTGGAACAGCCAGTTCTGCGTCATTAAGATACACTCAACTCTCACTAGCACTTGCTTGTGTGGCAAGTAAAGTCTCATTATCACCTTACAGGCAAGAAATTTGGAAGCAAGTGATTATCTAGCCCCGAGTCTTCCACCTCTCCAGCACCTCAGGGTCTGGGAACTACTCAATTTCATTTGCATCTTTCCAAACAATTACACTTCTCACTCTGCAGGCAAAGGCAAGAGTTGGCAAAAATGTTTTTCCCAACTGCTCCCTCACTCTGGTTGCCATCTTTTAAAAATAAATACACTTCTTGTTGTTTCCAAAACATGTTGTTTCTATATGTTTCTCTGTATTTAGGTAATTGCAGACTTTTCTGGCCTAGATATGGTTCTAAAAACTGTAAAAGGAAAATAGTTTGAGATTTTCAAGCCTGAGTATGTTAAGATCTTAAAATGACTGTGCTTAGGGTTGCTGCTCATGAGAAACACACACTGCTGTCAGTGAGAGCAGTGGTTGTTCACTAATATGAGTCATGAAGGCAATCATATTTGAATATTTGATTTAAAGTCTGATCTTCAGGTTCTATTGCATCCCTGGTTGTCTGAACACTGTTACATTCCTAACGCATCCTCTTAAGGTTGCATATTATTTGTTTTTATGACAAGGAATAGAGGCTTCAGTTCAGCATTGAAGGGTCTGTGTCTACTTCTGTCCAGAACATGTGATTTATTGCAATACTTCCATGTGAGTCTGGTACCACAGCTGATCTCAGGACTTGCTCCTTCTTCCAGATGAAAAAAAAATCCCTAACTTGGTTTTGATTGAAAGGTGGCTTTTTGACAAAATTATTCTGTGGGATAAGTGTCTGCTTTCTTTAGACAGCAAAGGATTTTGACAATCCTTTGAAATGTGAAAAATATGAAACTGCAGATTTGGGGTATAGCCAAAGTATGTATTTCAGATATTTTATAAGAAAGTTCAAGTTCTCTTGTGAGAGAGAACTGCGAATCTGATCTGGCCTGATGGCTTTATAAGGAAAGAAGAATTTAATTTGTATTTACTTAAAATTGTGTAAATCTCACATATTCCAAATACTGCTATTATTCTTTGAAGCTTACTTCAAGTTAAAATGTTGGCTAAAAGGTAAATCCCAGCAGTGAACAGAAGCGCTGCAGTCAGGTGTGAGAGCTGGGAAGGGGTGGCAGCAGTGCAGGGCTGGCAGCAGCGTGGGGCTGGCAGCAATGCAGGGGTGGCTGCGGTGCAGGGGTGGCAGAGGTGCAGGAGCTCCTGCCTGGCCTGGCCTAGCTCAGAGGACAAACAGCTCCAGTGCCTCTCCTGGCAAGTGATTTTTCTTTTCATGCCATGAGATTGCGTGGTGATGTTTGGATATATTTTCTGTCCTTTTTTCACGTTATACAGCCTCTCTGTGCAGGAGTGCGTGTTCTGTTCAAGGCTGCTGGCAGTAACGTGGCCAGAAGACACAGAAGGTCCAAGTCTGGGATTTGAAGAAAATAGTGGGAATGAAAGGGAGAGCATTGTCTATAAACATCATGGTGAAATGTCTTGCTAATACTACATGAATACTTGTATAATTACTCACTTAATAGTTACCTCTATACTGCTAGCAGTAGAAGAATGCTTTACTATGTGGATTTATTCATTTTAGGGCATAGAGTGTTGGACTGGAAAAAATTAGAGAGCTGAGGTAGTGAATCAAATGGGAAATCCACTAGTAAATACATTTCTGGACAGTAGGAAAAGTGCCTGGAAGCTAGGCAGAATAAATAGAATCAGTCCTGAAGAAAGCCATTAAAAATGGGCAGAAGAAGGGAAAAGAAATTCTATGCTAATGCTGGATTGGGAACTAAACTACTGTACAGACCAGTGCTGGTTTTCCAAGAATTTTCCTGTCCAATATGCATCTATTTTTAGAGTGTGGTTTCCTTCCTAAAGCAAACTATGTAGCAATATGCCAGTGGGAAAGTGCTGCGAGGTTCATCTCATCAGTCAGTACAGAGCACCTGGCCTCCGGGCAGAAATCCAGAGATGTTTCTTGCCAAGGAAATAGCTTGTACAAACTGTGAACTCTGTCCACCTGTTAGGCATTGTTTACTCATGATTTATGTCTCGCACTACAGACGTATTTGCCACAATGAGCTATTTACAGCGCTTTAATAGTAATTCTTGTAATTGGCACTGAATTCACTGGCAAACACATGCATGCAGACACACGTCCCCCCTTGTCTGCCTTCTCTCCCACTGGAAAGGCTTTCTTTCTTTGTTTGCCTGCAGCCAATGATACACATCATGCAGCTACGCTCTGCAGCATGGTGCTGTGGTCAGTAGCAGCATTGGACTGGGCTACGTTGCTTTTGAATTAGCCAAATAACTCACATTCTTCCCTTAGAAAAATAGGTACTGTAATCTTAAAATATTTTGAGGAAAAGAATATTTGAAAATATGAATGATATCAACCCCACTATTCTCTCACTGCATTTAGTTACACAGTGATGTCAGTGTAAGGAGGGTGCTGTGTGCTGAGCAGGCCCATTTAGACATTAGAACTGTTTATGTCTGGTGATTGTGCTAAAAAGCCCAGGTGCATTTGGGGCTCAGGTGAAAGAAGCCCTTGGCTGTAACCAAACTTCACCTAGGAGAGCATGCCATGCACCAGCTCTGTGTTCTTCATCTGCCACTGGCAATCAGGGAGCTCACTGAACTGAGGCCTGGTACTGACTCTGGGCTCTTTGAAATCCAAACCACAACCTCAGTGTAGCCCTACACCTAGGAATTCAGGTGCTACCCTATGATTTCAAAAACAGGGGGTTTGCCTGATAGAATTTTTGTTTAAATCCCCATTAAACCATCAGTTCAATCTATTTTCTGAAAACTAGTCTTTATCCATTTGCGTCTCTCCTGAGAACTAATCCTGTCCCACAATAAAAACCCTAAAATCAGAACTGATAATTTGGTTGACAATACATGAAGAGCTCTGCTGCTTAATTAGTTCTGCAATGCTGCTGACAGTAATTACAGCCTCCTTTTGTGTCAATAACTAAGTCAGCAACTCTCAAAAAAGATTCAGGGCGTTATTTGTCTTTTAGTTATGTCACTTCTGCATCACTGTAATTTCAGTGATAATAGTAGAATTACCCTTAATGTGCAGCAGTGTAAGTGAAAGAAGAATCACGCGTCCGGACTTGCACATTGGGGGTTGGTTTTGCAGTCCCTTTTCTCATTGGGAGCATATTTAGAAAATATATGTCTAAAAATATAAGCACTGGTCAATTTTCCACGGGAAATGGTACTAAGCTAATGCTTTGCGCAGGTGTTTGGAGCCTTTATTAGTAGTTTTGGGGATAAAAATTGCAGTTCTTGACAAATCGACACTAAAGGTTCATTAATGACATTTGAAAAAATTGAGAGTCCTACTGCTTGACAAAAAGGAAATAAACCCACAATCTAGAGAATCGAATGTGCTCCTGTATTTTCCATTATATGTGGCCATCTGAATTTGAAGGAGACCTTTGTGGAATTTCATGGAAGAGACGGCTGTGTGCAGTGATGATTAATAGAGGGAGGGGGGTGTTGTGAATTTGGATTACTGCCACAGAGCATGCTGTCTTTGGAGCCCAGAACTGAATTTCGGCTGTGAGGTGCTTTACCACCTAGGCAAAGGTTAAAGGGAAAAGATACAACTTGGTATATAAGGTTATTAACGGAAGGTTAATTTCTGTGACTGAAATTTTAAATTTTAGTGAGTCCTCATTAATGTACAACTTTGGCTTTTCCACATGTGCTCCGTCTCCATGCCTCGTTACAGGACTGTGTGAGAGTTAACAGGAACAATGAAAATGGTGAGATACTTAGGTTAGAAACATTATAAAACCGAGTATTCCACCAAGGCGACCTCCAGGTGATTAATTCAGAGCTTCATGCCTGCAGCGACGGCGGCCCGCCCTCAGCCTCGGCCCGCCCTCAGCCCGCCTTCTGCCCCGCCTTCTGCCCCGCCTTCTGCCCCGCCTTCTGCCCCGCCTTCTGCCCCGCCC
>WEIU01017736.1:141313-151506 GCA_013389925.1 Aegithalos caudatus
GGCCCGCACGCGGCACGGGGGGCGCGGCGGCGGAAGGGGCCCAGCCCCCTGGCACATGTCCCTGCACCTCGCGGCCCGGCAGGGTTCGGGAGATCCTCCCGGGACCTTGGAGCGGAGGAAGAGTTCTCGCTCCGGGACAGAACGTGCGAATGCGACGGGAAAGCCCCCAAACACCTGTTCTATTAAGTTCTGGTCTCGGTGTAAAACAGGAGGGACTTGGTCTTAACACTTCGGTTTTGAGAAAATTAATCGTAGGCTTTAGACTAGGAAACGCCTTTTTAAAGCCCTCAACTTACGGAGTCCGAGAGCTTCTCGGTGTGGTAAATCTGACCTCTAATCTTCAGGTCATGTTCGGACTGGCTAAGGACTATTAGCATTGTGGCCAGGTACACGTAATATCTGTGATGTTTCCAAAGCTGAAAGTGTTTTTTGTGAAGGTGGTGGACTGGTCCTGAAATCTGCAAGTGCAAACTTACGTAAAGTTCTCTGTGTTAAAAGTTCTGACAACATACAGTGTATCACAGAGGGGAAAAGATAAACCGAGTGGAACAGTAGGGCTCCACAGCTGGAGTTCTCTATATTCCTTTCTTAATTTGCAGAAGTGACATCTCTCTTTCAATTTTGGTCTTCCCATCAATACTTCCTTTTGAATTGGGACCATTTAGTGTATCCAAGACAGAAGAAAAGACAGATTGGGTATGTAAGGAGGCTGGGCAGCTTAAAGTTCTGTCCCAGGCAGAGTGAGAGTGAGCTTAAGGAAATGCTGTTGTTTTTATCTTCCTCCCTGCAGTCTTTACTGCCAGGAGATCTGTAGGAGCTAGCTGTAGTGGCAGTATATCCAGAGAAGGGCAACCAGATAAAAGGGTATTTTAATTGTTATTTAAAGTTGGCATTGTGAGCAAGAGAATAACACAAGAGAGAGCCCCAGAAGTTACAGAGACTGCTTTTCCTAATGAATTCCTTTTCCTGATCTCTGCCCCAACTGCCCCCAGATGCACTGAACCCATTTACAGGACTGAGAACCTGTTTTGCTGCTATGTAAATACATTTAGAGGTTGAGAAAGGGAACTTCCTTGTAAGATGCCTAGTGAAGATCAGTGTTTGCTAAGGCATTGCAGTCGATGGTTTTGGGAGCAGTGTTGTGCAATAGCCCCTGCTGGTCCCTGCCCCTTGGGTTCTGCCTGTGCCATGCCTGCATGTTGGAGAGGAGCTACTGCTCGTGATGGTGAACATTTCTTCCCTAAACCTGCTTTGAAAAAGAGTGCATGGGCTTCCTGGACTAAAGCAGAGGTCAGCATAAAGAGATAACCTTCTGTTGACCAACTGTTAGGGGCCTGGATGACTGTATGGGGGGATCTCTGTCACGTCTGGTGAATATTATTTGATAATTTTAGTCATCATCATTAGGTTGCCAACAGGAATGGGGTTTCTTTTATTTACATGTGATTTTTTTCCCCAAAAACTTTATTCTATTTTGATTAAGCCTTTATTTTTTCTTGAGTGGGAAAGTTTTATTTCCATATACTTGTTTTAATTAAGCTTATACTTTATATTTGCTAGGACTATGATAGTTCCAAAAGTGTCAACTTAATTTTCAAGCTCTGCGCAGTAGTAAATATGTGAGGAAATGTGGGAAGAATATTATTGGCAGTCTGAAGAATTCAGGCCAAACTTTGTAACCTACACAAACTGTCACGGATGAAAGAAACTTCAATGTTGTGAATAATAATAGAAAATCCAGTTAATGCTGAATAAAAATTATTCCATTTGGAAGGAATGTCATTGTGTCAGCTGTTGTCTGCTGCACTTTTCTCCAAGTTACATTTAAAATAATCCATTTCTACTTCTTAGAGAATCCCTTTTGCTGTGCAGTCTGATCTCTGCAGCGGTGTTTTTATTGGAGCCTTGTGGCTTTGTACCAGTTATAAACCAGGCAACACAGGCATGGAGCATGTGTAGATGGTATCTGCTCCTGGGAATAGGGAAGTCTAAGATGAATCTTTTTTTTTTCCCAAATAGTGAGAAATTGGTATATTTTACAGCTACCTAGTAGAAATTAACCTGCTTTTATGGTTTCTGCTGTGGTGTTATTGCAGTAGTGTTTCTATTACTTACCTATGCTTTACATTTGCTGTTTGGTGAGAGAGAAAGAAGTTTCTAACTGTGGGAATGATGCTCTTGTTTTCTTAAATGTGTTCTGTATTGGTTTGCACATGTAACTCCTGAGAATTTAAGTAAATTACTGCTGAATATTGCTGTCTCTCTTGTGAAGGAAATATAAGTATTCTTTAATTCTAATTTTAATCTGCTTTAATTGTTTTAAGTTTAAACTGTTCTTACCCTTTTTTCCCTGTTCAGTCCTTTCACTGGACTAATACTGATCAGTTTTGGACTGCAAAATACACATGACCTTGTAGAAATCAGAAGTAACATAAGTGCAAGTATGACAGAAGCACAAGAAGTATGGAGGAGAAGGAAGAAAACCGTTTTGCAGTGGTGTCTTTCTGAGGTTTTGGGGGTTTTTGCCTCTTTCCACCCCCTCCTTTGAAATACACATTAAGTAAGCAGAGTTTGAATAGATTCTTTCATTGAGTCTCTTGCTTCATCATTAGGTGTAACGGTTGTCTCCTGTCTCCTGTAGTTGTGGTGCCAGTAAACCCCGGGAGAGATTGGGAGAAATGGAAGGTTTTAAACAGAGAAGTTGTTTTGCTCTGCTTTAGAAAACTGTGTTTTAAAGAATTTTTTTTCCAACAGACCATTGTATTGTATAAAAATAGTTTTTAAATAAGTATTTACATTTACTTGGAGTTGCAGAAATCCATGGTTCTTAGTAAATTTAGTGAAGTTATCCTGAAAATTTGCAGTGAAATACTGACAGTCTATATCACAGCAGTTCATATTAGACTAATGCTAATTGTGCACCTGAGTCACTCACATGAACTATTACTCCTGCCCTACTGGGGCTGTTTTTAATGACATACTGTGCAGCCACCCTGCTTCTGCGGCCTTCTTTGATTGCCGGAGCAGCTCCACATACGTATCTTCAAGCTTTGTAATCAACAGAATTTGTTTAGTTAGCTTGTTAACAAATTAAAATTTTCTCAACCGCGCCTTCATTTAGGAATCTAGTTGTGTGTTTAGGAACTGTGTGTGTAAATGCCAAATGTCCAAAATAAGTTGTGTTCCATAGTTTGGCCGCTTGTCCGGTGCGTTCAGCGAGCGCTGGGCACAGAGGAGGCTCTGCTTTCCCCGGTCCCTCTGCAGGGCTCTGTGAGCCGGCTGTGATCGATAGCCGCCGGGCTGCGGGAGGGAGCTCAGGCTGCTCCACGTGCTCGTGTTGGCGCTGCACTGCTGCTGGCAGGGCTGTGGGAGGCCATGGCCCGTGTCCTTGTGCCAGCACGAGCCATTTTCTGCGCAGGAGCTCGCTCGCTGCCGCTGACACAAGCCTGACTCTACGGCCGCAGAGCAGGCATCGAATTGTAGGCAGGCAACAACTGTCCTCTGTTTTAATGTGTAGTTTTCAATCCAAGTGAACTGATCCCATCCATCTGCTACAGAGCTACTCAGAGTGAGCTTCATCCTGCCGGCTTCATCCGGCCAGAAGCTCCGGCAGAATTTGCTGCAAGGCCATTCTTGTTGCAGTTCTGTTGCCTGGCAGGAATGCTGCAGGACTTTCCTGAGGTGGGCAGCACAGGGGTTGAAGATGTTTCTGGCTGAAGGAGATGCCGTGGGAGAGACAGGGAACTCTGGTACCTAAAGCAGCAAGTGAGGGGTCAGCATTGTGCTGGGGTGACCAGATGTTGACCAAAATTGGGACTGTGTTCTGTAGCTGTGGAAGGGAGTTGAGCTGTGCCCCCTACTCCTGTGACAGGAGAAAAACAGGGCCAGTGGCGGGCGGTTTCTGGAAGCTGCCAGTGTCTGTTTGGAGCCTGGCAAGCTGTTCCTGGCAGCAGACTTCAATTAGGCAATCATTTCTGTTTCACTCACTTGTGATGATTAGACCACCAAATGAGTACTTCAGATGTGGAGGTTTTCAAACTGTTTTGATGCAATCAGTAGCAGAAGTATGCCTGTAGCTTCCTTTTGTCCTTTCATTTATTCTTTTCTGCCAGCATTATCTATTATAATACTGTTGTGGTGAAGACATTTTTATATGGCTTTAGAAAAGCTTTTATTATAATAAAATTGTGGGGCACTTGGTCAGGCCTTGGTTAGATGTTGTTATTGTTGTTTATATAGTACTTCTGAGAGTTAAACTGTTGTTGCTCTAATATGGGATGTTATTCTTGCATTATTTTTCCAGTGCAAGATCTAAGACAAGTATCAGTAAAGATGGGCATGATCATGTCTCCTTAAGGCTATATATAATCTTTGTGAAGGTTCAAGTCAACATCAATTTTTACTCTGCAAAACAATCAATATGGGGGCAAATGATCTCCTTGAAAGAAAGAGAAACAGTGGAGTTTTTGCATTAGAAAAATTTCTTCATTAAGAAAAATCTCTGTACACCTTAGTTCTACAGAGTGTCTGAAATACAGCATTAATTGTGTTTTTGCTGGTCCTGGCATCCTGCTGTACTTGGGATTCTAGCTGTAGCTAAAATATGCCTTTCTCTGCCAAGACCTGGAGGCAGGACTAAGCGTTCTGAAGGTTTTAAGCTACCCAGAAGAGTCTGTTTTAAACAGCCAGTTCCTGCATGCTATGGGAATGGGCTGTGCTAAGAACAAGGCACATCAAAACAGGGACACAATACATTGGTGGGTCACATATGTTGTTCTCAGGAGCTCTTTGGATCATGATATGGTGTTAAAGATGGGAAAAGCAATTAAATCAAGAGGCCTGAACTGAAATTATGCTGAACTGAATTTCTTACTAGTCACCTTGTTGGTAAGTCAGCTGGGTCCTGGAATGAAAAACACAGTGGTTTAAGAAGTGGTGCTGTGACAGATTTATGTTGTCTGCTTGGCAGAGAAAACCTTGATAATTTCTTACCAACAGCCTCCGTTCAGTTGTCTCCTCTCCCGTTGAAGCCTAAAGCATCAGGGGATGGTGGTGCTGGGTTTGTGCTGTCACAGCTGCAAAGTTCCTACTGATCCTGAAGCCCCCAGGCCCCAGTGCTGAGTGCTGGGCTTGGCTTCTGCAGGGCTGGCAAGTGACCACTGTTCTTTAAAGCTGCTGGATGTGGTTGTTTGTGTGGTGGGCTCGAGGAGAGCTGGGAGCACTGTGCACCCAGGGCTCTTCCATTTTTCCAGTGTCTCTGACTGACTCTGGGGTGGGTAACATGAATTCAGTTGTGTAGCATGATTGCGTGCCATGAGAACTGAGGGATCTCATTAACGAATGGATATGGCAGAGAGAACAGCAATCCTGGATGGAGTTTATCACTCACAGTGAAGAGTTACACATGTTTTCATTATGTTCTGCTTCCATTTTCTCTATCCAGTGTGGGTAGTAATTTTACAAAATCAGTACAGGCTGTGAGGATTAATTCCTGTGCCATTCACTGACAAGCAGGCTGTACAAAACCCTGTAATCTGTGTTTGGTGCAGTCCTTGTTCCTTAGTGGGATTTGTGTATTGATTCTCCTGAGACAGAAGAAACTCCTGAGGTTCACAGATGACCGCATGTCACAGACAGCACTGGAATAATCTGAACTGTGGACATCTGATCACAAACCATGGTGCCTCTCCTGAGTTGTGGAGAACAAGTATTGAATGAATGATCATTTTCTAATACCTGCAATTGAAACAAGATTTGTGAGCATGGTAATTTGCAGAGTCAGGGTGGTTTGCAGGATGTGCTGTAGGGTGGGATGGAGGTTTCACTGCTATTACAGATGATGTAGTTGTGCAGCCTTACTGTGGGTGCTGGTTTAGATATGGATTTGTCAGTGTTCACAGTGGGTGCTTATGCTGGTCTGTATTGTGATTGTGGTGATACCTTAGAAATCCTTGAAAAGACTCACTAGGATCTTTGGGATCTGTTGCTGTGTACAGGAGAAATGAGAAAGGAACTTTCTTTCCCCCTGTATTTAGTTTTATGAAAAGCTCTTTAAAAGTGTAATTACAAAAAAAAAANAAAGAGAGTGTATTTGAGATTTCCTATCTCCTCGGAGCTTGTCCAGCTGATTCCTGTTGTAAGGCTCAAGACAAGCAGGCTGGCTGGCACTGCAGGTAATGGGAAGGTGGGATGCATTGAACTCATTGTTTATGCAGTAGCTTAAAGGCTTCTGCAGGCCGGAGTGCACTGTGATGTGGACTTACACTTGAATAAAAGTTCCATACTATGCCTGACTGCTCTAAAGATACCTTTTGTTGAGAATGGAAAAAACAGCTTTTAAAATGTGAAAATGGGGAGATACACCTTTCAGTAACTGGTGAAACTCTGATCTTTGAAGCTGAGGTGTTACAGGAATAGAGTAGCAAATACTGAAGTGCAAGACTGGATTTAAACAACTTTAAATAACTGTGTTATTGATAATGATAACTAAGGATTGATTTTTTTTCTCTCTTCCAGATGAAATAAAAAGTGAGCTGGAAAAGCAAAGGTAAATTATTAATTACTCTAAACATGGTGTGAAAAGAACAAATGGAATAATTTTGTGGAAGTGCAAGAATGTATATACATCACAGCAGTGAGTTTGTGAATATCCAGTTACCCACCTTTCTTCCAAGAACATGTGGCCTGGTCTGTGGGTTTCACTTACACAATGTTTGTGGCTGTGGGTACTCAAGCCATAACTGCCTATGAATTTCACCAGGAAAAAATTGCAAAATTTCTAAAAGGTGCCACTTTTTGCTTCCTTTTATTGGACTCAATAGCCTGATTGGAAAACATAGGGAGCAGTACATACCCTCTGTTGGATAGCATGTGCTCTAGATCAAGAACCCCAATTTAAATATTACTTGAATAAAAATTTTTAAAAGTTTTCCAGCCCTGTGCTGTGATTGAAAATGAGCAAATGGGTCTTCAAATGTGTTTCTATTTGCTTAGGGTTCTACTTGTGGGCACTGTTTAATCCATTTTGAATAACATGGACAGATACATCAGTTGTGTAGGAGTTTTCCAGTATTGCAGATAGTGGGTCAGTGTTTGAGTATAGTGAGGGAAGAGTTAATCTGAAGAAGATATGAAGAAGATCAGATAGAATATAAATAAATGTAAGATGGGTTTTGTGTGATTTTAGAAGAAAATTGATCTTTGTTTAAGGAAGTATATGCAAGAAAGCTACAGTACATTTGTATGCTGCTGTGCATTATTTGGCTTTAAATTTACAGAAAAGAGAAAGTGTAGTTTGCCATGATATATGTGTTTAGAAAAATTAATAACTCTTCTTATCTGACCTAGAGAAGGCACTGCTGCTCCACCAAAAGCAAATTTCATTGAAGCAGATAAATATTTCCTTCCATTTGAACTGGCCTGCCAGTCAAAGTCTCCACGCATAGTCAGTACTTCCCTGGATTGTTTACAGGTATGTGTCATGGTTAAGCTTGGTCTGAGTGAGCTGGAGAAAGCTGCAGAGCCCAGCTCTGGTGTGCAGCTCCCACTGAGCACTGGGCATTGTGCACTGAGCACTGGCATTGTGCAGTGGGCATTGAGCACTGGGCATTGTGCACTGAGCATTGGGTATTGAGCACTGGGCACTGAGCATTGGGTATTGGGCATTGTGCACTGGGCATTGTGCACTGAGCATTGGGTATTGAGCACTGGGCACTGAGCATTGGGTATTGGGCACTGAGCATTGGGCATTGAGCACTGGGTATTGGGCACTGAGCATTGGGCATTGAGCACTGGGTATTGGGCACTGAGCATTGGGCATTGAGCACTGGGTATTGGGCACTGAGCATTGGGCATTGAGCACTGGGCACTGGGCACTGAGCATTGGGCATTGAGCACTGGGCACTGGGCACTGAGCATTGGGTATTGGGCACTGAGCATTGGATATTGTGCATTGGGTATTGTGCATTGGGTATTGTGCATTGGGTATTGGGCACTGAGCACTGGGCATTGTGCATTGGGTATTGGGCACTGAGCATTGGGCACTGGGAGTGTGGCTGCCCTGCTGTAGCCCCCTTGCTGGGGCTGGGGGATCCTTACACCATCCTTTAAAGGTGCTTCATCTGTGCTGCTCCGCAAGGAGCGTTACCGTGGGGTTTCTTGTGGTGCTGGTGTGACAGAGGAGGTCACCCTCTGGAAAAGACTGGTGTTGAGAAAATTTTCTCTGGTTATGGTATGAAGAAATGGCCCAGGTAAAAAAAAGGTATTTTGTCATACTAAAATCTGTTTTGTCCACATATGCGAGCAGTCAAAGTATTTGGTGGCCAGACTATAGATGGTGTTAAATTTTTGGGTTAAAACTGGTTAAGTGAGGTATGCTATCTAAACACGCCTTTTTATGCTGTTTTGAAGTATGTTTTTCTTAACAGTATATTGTCATCTAATCTGGATTCTTTCTATCTAGAAACTCATTGCATATGGGCATATCACTGGCAATGCTCCGGACAGCGGAGCCCCTGGGAAACGACTGATCGACCGAATCGTGGAAACCATTTGCAATTGCTTTCAGGGTCCTCAGACAGATGAAGGAGTACAACTGCAGATAATAAAGGTATTTTATTTGATTTATTTTGGTGCAACATTAATTTGCTTCCTCTCTCTTTCATTTTGTAACTGGGGAAAAAAAAAAAAAAGGCAAAATATTACTGAGGGCCCGGTTGCTCCATTTCTTACATTGTCCCATGTGTCACTGCTTTCAGGGAGGCTGTCACCAGGGCAGAATTGGTGAGGAAAATGTACTTCCTGTTCGGAAAGCAGAATGTAAGGGAATATTTTATAAATGTTTCTCCTTTCTGAGACAGGCCATCTTTCAGATAGCTTGGTGCTCCTCTTAGAGGCTCACAGTGCCCACCTCCATCAGGCCAGGGAATTGCTTTCAGCCCTGATAGCAGGCCCTGGAACTGGGATGCAACGCCATGGAATGCTGTTCAAGCCTGTCTGCTCCCCTGGCCATTTTTGCATACAGCTGCCAGTGTATGTTTTCAACAAGGCATGGTAATGTCCGTCAGTGATGTGTGTTCTGGCTCTGAAATCCTCTGTAGCTTAGGTTGGAAGCTGGTGAACCTTCTAGTAATCCAGCTTGATGTTAGTGTAGGCCAGTTGGCTCTTGTGTGGAAATGAAGCTATGGAATACAGTAACGTCAATTTGGAGGTGGACCATCTCCCTTGGTGGAAAATTAGGTAAGACCCTCTAAGAACAGCTCATGAGAGAACAGAGATGTGGAAGTCCTTTTAAACTTCTTTGATTTGAAATGTTGTTGCCTGTAAAGTCTTAAAAAAAATCTGTATTTTGTAGCAAACCCAGTGATTATTATAAGACATGCATGAAGAAGAGAATGAAGAGCATTGCTGCCTACTTGCTTAGGTTTCACTTTTACTGTGTTATGGACTTTTCTAGGCTCTTCTCACTGCAGTAACATCTCCTTATATAGAAATTCATGAAGGAACAATTCTTCAAACTGTTAGAACCTGCTACAACATCTATCTGGCCAGTAAAAATCTCATTAACCAGACAACTGCCAAAGCTACTCTGACACAGATGTTAAATGTCATTTTTACACGGATGGAAAATCAAGCTGTAAGTAGCTATTGCTTTTTCTCATCTCAAATGTTTAGGCTTGCAAATGACTGAAAACTTTTTATTGTTGTTTCTGATGCATCTGTCATTGTAGTTGCATATCTGATGATGTGTCATGTTAGAAAGCCTGCCAAATCCTGCAGTGAGGCACACTAACTGATTTGAAAATAAAAGGTGACATGCACTGCTAATAGCAAAATTTCACACCATAGCTTCTGCCAAATGGCATTGGATAAATTAATGATGTTTTTCAAATAAACACAAAGCGTATCTTCTTAATCTTATTGGCCAAGTGATTGTTGTTTCACCGTTTCCTGAAAAGATGCAAATTCATAAAGGATCATCAGCCATCATAGGCAGGATTTCCCTCAGCATTTTGTGCCTAAATAACCTTTCCATACGTGTTTTTCAAGCTGCTGGAGTCCAGAGAAGCAGAGCGAGCACAGAAGCTGCAGTCCCCCGCGGCGGCAGGGTCACGGTCCCCACGGCCGGGGCAGCGGCAGCAAAGCTCCTGGGGAGGCAGAGCCGGCACCGTGCTGGCCAACGGGGAGCCCGGCCG
>WEIU01017736.1:151511-176540 GCA_013389925.1 Aegithalos caudatus
CGCGGGGACGTCAGCCACGGGGAGCCCGGCCGCGGGGACGTCAGCCACGGGGAGCCCGGCCGCGGGGACGTCAGCCACAGAGACGTCAGCCACGGGGAGCTGCCAGAGGCCTCTGCCCTGGCCGCAGTGGGTGAGCACAACACCAGCTCTGTTGCTTTCACTCACAGCCTCCTGTTGGAAAGTGCTCTTGGAGGCCTCTTTGAGGAGCAGTGATGGGGCTCCCTTGGCTCTCCTTAGACTTTCAGAGTGTGCTGCTATCCTCAGCTTGTGTCTATAATATAGCTGCTGCAGAAAGGTTCCTGTTCTCTCTGGAATTCCAGTTAAACCGTGTGTGCTTTATCTGTAGAGAATTATAATGGAATTTGACTTGAACAGGTTGATAAAGGGTAAGGAAAGAAAGAATTGTCATGGTATGTGGGAAGTGACAAAACCGCTCTCAGGTATTTGAAGTCCTGTGGTAAAAACGGTGCATATTATGAAGACTGTATCATCAGGACATACTACATCCAAATTAGGAATGTTTGTAACATTTGATAAATAAAAATGGCAAAATAACTGCATTAAAAATCAGTGCCTTGATTCAAACAACATAAATAACATCAATGAGTAGTTGTGAATGACTTCTCAGAAATGACTTACAATGAGAACTGCTGAAGAAAACAGATAAATTTTATGCTTTTGCCTCTGTCATGTTTTCCTTTTAATCCTCTTCCTAAACAAAAATACTACATTAAAAATTCTTTCTGTGCTTCATTAGAGGAAACAATTGATGGAGAAAAAGAAATGGTTCAAGGCATTTTGGACGATGTGGTGGAGTCGGCTGTGAAAGGTAGTGAAGTCTTCTAAAGTAAAATAGTTGCATATGTATTGAATATAGAAGCATGAAAGTAAAATTTTTCTTACTAGGTATCTTGACAAGACCCAAGTATCTTGTCAAGCCAGAACAAGTTTTGATTGTATCACAATATACTTTTGCTGATAGCTGAGAAACTTTCTCATTTACTAGTGCTACTTCTGTGCCACTCAGAACTTTACAAAGTCATGGGCTAGAAAACTCTTCATGCATGATTTTAATAATTTTTCCTTTTTCCCCTTAGTGGCTGAAGAAAAACAGGTAACAGAACCTGTCAAGGCTCTGCCTGCATTAGAGACTGCAGATACTCTTCTTTCTGGCTCTAGCAATGAAAATATACAAACAAATGGGATTCCAGATGATGGGCAGTCTGTTTCCTCCACGGATAATCTGGTAAATAACTGCACTGGTTGCCAATATACATTTACAAAGGAAGAAATGTTTTTATTGTGACAACTAATAGAGTGGGATTTGGCGGAAGAAAGGGACAGAATCTCTGATGAGTATGTCCTGCTCAGGTTCCAAAAGGAAGCAGCAGCTGCAATTTAAGCATATATTGAAAATACCTGTCCTAAAATTGATGATATTAGTTGTATTTTAATATAGAGTGGGGACAGAGATAAAAGGTCAGTCAACATGTGTGAAAAGATCCAGATAAGCTGCGGAATCTCCTAATTGCTCTGTTTCTTTGTCTCACTGAGGGTCTGTGTTGTGTTTCTTACTCTCAAGGAAACAGATGTATCTGGACATCAAGCTGCTGCCAGATTTTCCCATGTTCTACAAAAGGATGCCTTCCTTGTGTTCAGGTCATTGTGCAAGCTCTCCATGAAACCACTGGGGGAAGGACCACCAGATCCCAAGTAATGAGACTGTATTTATTATTCTGTCCTCTCCTGGTAGCTTTTGGAGATGGTTATAGTTATAGCTGCTGTATAGTTAAGCAGGTGTTCAGAATCCACTTGTCAGAATCCCTCAGTTTAGTTAGCTTGATGAATCTAGGGTGGAAAATAGCTTCAAATTATTAAAAATTCAGTACTTGAGATTTTTCAGTTTTGCATAATAGGCTTATTAATCTACCAGTTGGAGTGGCCTTGACGAGAGTATTTGTGAAGCTTTTGATGGGAGAGTGGGGAAGTGCTTAAGAAGCACTGAGCTGCATTTATTAGGCTAGTCTAAGATGTTAGTATTACTGAAATATTTTCAAATTTGGATGGTAGAAGTTCAAAAATCACTTGGCTGATTTCCACCCCTCTTGCCCCCTACATTTAAATGAATCAAAATAGCAGTCATTTCTTCCTGATGTGGAAGTAATGCTGCAGTGCTGGTGTCAAATGCAAGTATATACTAAGCAAATATAGAAATACGTTTAATGTTGAATTTTTTTCTAGATCCCATGAATTGCGTTCCAAGATTGTATCTCTCCAGCTGCTTCTCTCAGTGCTGCAGAATGCTGGTCTGGTTTTCAGGACACATGAAATGTTCATCAATGCAATCAAGCAATATCTTTGTGTAGCATTATCTAAAAATGGAGTCTCTTCGGTTCCCGATGTGTTTGAGCTCTCTCTTGCTATCTTCCTCACACTGCTTTCAAATTTTAAGACCCATTTAAAAATGCAGATTGAGGTGAGAGACTTTTAATCTATAAATTGCACATGCTGTAGTTGTCAAAATACTCTAATGGTAAAAAGACAGCTGGAACTTCCATTTTAATGTCTTCGTTTGCTTTGCTTACTAAAATAATTACTACTGTATCCAAATTCTACTATGCATGAAATGTTACTCTTGAAGAGAAGTTACTGAACAGAAATGAATCTGTACATTTGATGTGATTCTATTAAGTTTCAGATCATCAAATCCTTAACCTTATTTATTTTGCAGGTCTTCTTCAAAGAGATCTTCCTGAATATTCTAGAGACTTCTTCAAGTTCCTTTGAACACAAATGGATGGTGATTCAGACTTTAACTAGAATTTGTGCAGGTATTTCCACTGTGTAAAAGAATCACTTCTTCTGGCAGCAGATAAAATTTATTTTGAAAAGAAATGCCACATATAATATTTAAGTATAAAAATTTGAATTTGATCCTAGAGTGCTTGGGTTGAATGTCTGGATTCATCTGCACTGCCTGCTCCAGCTGGCTGATTCCTTTTAAAAATTCTTTTGCACAGAATCCTAATGCTTCCATTTCCTTTTATTTTCCAGATGCCCAGTGTGTAGTGGATATTTATGTTAACTATGATTGTGATTTAAACGCTGCTAATATATTTGAACGCCTTGTAAATGATTTGTCCAAAATCGCACAGGGACGAAGTGGGCACGAATTGGGAATGACACCTTTACAGGTAAGGAAAACAGCTTTGAGATAAGGTACTATTGTTTCATGAACAGTGCTATGTTTGCATCATTGCTGTTGCTTCCAGAGGTTCATGCTGTCTGTAACCTACTGATGTTACTTACTTTTTATTAGTTTGATAATTTGAATTGGATGCTGAAGCAATGCCATTAATTACTTGGTGATTTTGCTGCCTGTATGCACTCTGAGACCAGGCTGGTTCTGGTCTCTTTTGCTGGACTGCCAAGGGAGAGAGAACCAAACGAGTCCTCCTCTGCCTCAGTTAAATGACTTCCTTTCATGAACCAGTGGTACCATCTGTGGGGTTTGCTTTGCACAGACTTTGTGCCATATCTCCACCATAAACATTTTATTTTTCAGATTATACTTTTCCAGTCCTTAGAGGGAGAATGTTGTAGAGACTGTTTTCAGCAGGGTTTGTTGATTTGGTTTTTCTTTTTCTATTTTCTTCCTCTTCATGTTTTAGGAACTAAGCCTGAGGAAAAAAGGACTTGAATGTTTGGTTTCTATTTTAAAATGTATGGTAGAATGGAGCAAAGACCTTTACGTGAACCCAAATCATCAGACTAGCTTGGGTAAGATTGTTTCTGTATGGAAAGACTGATTTATTAATCAGTTCATTCTTGTGTTTATTCAGTGTTTAGAAGCTCGTCAGAAGTGTGGATGCCAGGTTTGTACCTAACTTGTTTACACAAGTGAGGTATTTTACAAACAGTTGTTAGTGCTGTTGTAGTAACTGATTCTCCAAGTGTCTGGTTTGAATAACTGGGTTCTGTTGATGAGCTTTAGCCAGATCCTTGTCTACTATAAAAGCTCATGAAGAGCAAGACATGTGACCAGTTTTGGAGTTACTAAGTTGAAATGCTGGAATTTCTCCAGAGATGTTGCTACTTTTCTGCCTTTTGTTGGATTATTTTAGAATTGCATCAATAGAACATCTTTGTGTAGTGTAGTGCAGACTGTCAAACAGTATACATAGAATAAGAATATTATATACATAGAATAATACACATAGAATAAGAATATTGACTCATAGATTCTTGTGAAAAGTTCTGTAACTAAAAGCTCTTGGCTGAACAAGGATAAATTAAATCTCACCTTGTTTGTAAATAGGTTCATATAAACCATCTGAACAGGAAATGGCTGAAGGTAAATGCCTGGACACTGGCGGGAGACGGAGCAGTGTCAGTTCCTTGGACTCCACTGTATCGTCAGGAGTTGGAAGTGTTGGCACCCAGACTGCTGTCCCAGATGATCCAGAGCAATTTGAAGTCATCAAGCAGCAAAAGGAAATAATTGAACATGGGATAGAACTGTAAGCCCAGTATGACAGAAAAACTAAAGTTCACTAGTAATAAAATGAATTGTTTTCTTACGGTCTCATAATCACACCTGTAGGGACACTTAAAAATTGGTATTAATGCCGAAGACTCTCACCTGCTGTTGTCAAAAACCAGTGCTGGAGCTGTTATAGTTAAAAGGAATTCCATAAAATCCTGGCTGGAGTGAAAGGGGTTTTCAGAGCTTTCCTTTTTGCTGCCTCAGCTCCACAAGAGTGTGTAGGTCTAGAGAGAAATTGATTTGAGGGACACAGTTGTCTTGCAGCTCTTACATGATTTGTTGTCCTTTATTGAAATAGAGTTGTAGAATTAAATCATTGTGCAGCTATGCTTTACTTATTTTTCATTAATTTGAAGGTCTTCATGTGTGTAAATGCTAGAAAAAGGTCTTGAACAGCAACATTTTTAACATTTCATGTGAAGTCTCTAATTTTTAATGTTCAAAAGGTGAGTTTTGGAGTTTTTCTGCAATAATTTCTAAGGTTATCAGCAACTCAATGTACCTTATGAGATGGAGCCTATGGTGTGATATAGGTAATAGATTTGTTACACATTCTTTAACTTTTTTCCTAACTAAAAAGAGAAGTCATGGACCTACAACACAGAATCTTTGATTTATGAGGACTCTGTAAAACTCAAATTTTATAGGCTGTGATATTTTTAATTGTGTGTCAATTTTCCCATGTTTTTGTCCAAACAGGTTTAATAAAAAACCAAAGAGAGGAATACAGTATCTACAGGAGCAGGGAATGCTTGGCAGTACAGCAGAGGACCTGGCACAATTCTTGCACCAAGAGGAACGCCTCTGCTCTGTAAGATTACGTGCGGCACAATTAATACACTTGTCCCAGTACCTTCAGCCCTGTCCTGGTATCTGTGTGTCTGGAGTTCATATCTTAGAGAAATGAACGTGCAGGGCTCCTCATGGACACCTCATGCCAAAGCTACCTGCTGTTTACTTGCTGTCCCAGGCTCCTTAGTAAAGCACTGTGTTCCAGTAACTGCTGGCGGGTTCCCATCAGTGGGATGTGCCTTTTGTCTGTCCCTGGAGGCTGGAGGGAGACACAGGAGTGTCAGCAAAGCAGTATCCTGTGCTGCAGTGACAAAGCATTCTCTGCTGCATGTGCAGCTGGGCACAGTTCAGCTTTCCTTGGCTCTGCAGTAATGCAGATCTTGCCTTTGAGGAAAGCAGCAATGTGCAGACTGAGGGGGCATATCTGGTACCCCTCTCCCTCTCCACCCCTGCATCACCTGCTCTGCCTGCTCAGAGCGTGTCAGCTTTGAGAGCTGAGCTGTGCAAGCCTTGGCCTGGAAACCCTCTTGCAGAGCTGGCGGTTGGATTGCACAGTAATAACTGTCTCCTGTGTTTTTTAGACTCAAGTAGGGGAATTCCTTGGGGAAAGCAGCAAGTTTAACAAGGAAGTGATGTATGCCTACGTAGATCAGCTTGATTTCTGTGGAAAAGACTTTGTCTCTGCTCTGCGTATATTTCTGGAAGGTTTTCGTCTGCCAGGTGAAGCCCAGAAGATTGATAGATTAATGGAGAAGTTTGCTGCTAGATATATTGAATGCAACCAACGGTAATTCAAACCCTTCGTATCACATCAGTTCCCAAAGAACATTCCCTGTCTGTACAGTTGTGTGGCCCTTAGGGGCAGGGGTTAGATTAAGCTCACACCATGCCAGGAACCTGTGCAGGCTTGTGTGAGGAGGAGATCTTGCTGCTGATATTGGGTAGGAAGGATGCTGATGCTGGCATTTCCTTAAATCCCAGGTACTTGGTATAAGGAATTACTGGAAAAGGGAAGCCCTAGGTATGTTAAAATGCAACAGCTAATACAGAGACAATTTTAGACAAATGTAGATCAGTCAAGTATGAAACACAATATTAAGCAGTAGAAATGGCTAGAATTAAAAATTCATGACATAAACAGGTAATACGATGTTACAATGCTTTTGCTTGCCTGTTGGATGTGGAACAAAATGTGTATATGTATATATTTGATACCAAATAGGCCAAGTTGCTATTCTTCCTAATGCAATAAGCACTGAAGTTTAGAAAGGCTTAATTAGTTGGCTTTCCTTAGTACAATTGGTGTATCAGTGGGTTGGTTTTGCATCAATCTTAGTGAAACTGTGAGTGAAAAATAAGCTGTCCTTTAACTTTTTTATGATTATACATTATTGTTCTTTGGGTAATCGGTAGGGAATGTACTTGAAAATCTCAGTCTCTAGTTTTCAATATTGCAAAGATTATGCGCTTTTTCCCTTCCCTTTTTATGTGTTTTAAACTGCTTGGGGTTTGATGCATTTCTAATGGCTAGCTTCAGCCTTTGTTGGCTCTTTGGTGGAATCCATAGGACTTCTGGGTATTTTTCTTGCATATGAAAAGAGCTAATGGACTGAGGAATTGGGAGTCTATGAACCTGTTTTGTTTTTTCCTCCCTCAGGCAAACACTATTTGCTAGTGCAGACACTGCCTATGTTTTGGCATACTCCATTATAATGCTGACTACAGACTTGCACAGTCCACAGGTAAAAATTTAAAAAATCCAGACTTATGGAAGTTCAAACCTCCCCAGAACTTGCATTCAAAATCTGATATCCAACTTATTCCTTCTTACAGGTAAAAAATAAAATGACAAAGGAGCAGTACATTAAAATGAATCGAGGAATCAATGACAGTAAAGACCTGCCAGAGGAGTATTTATCCACAATCTATGAAGAAATTGAAGGAAAGAAGATTGCTATGAAAGAGACAAAAGAATATGCAATTACAACCAAGTGTAATAAACCAAGTAAGGGGGAACTACAAACTGGGAAGACTATAGTGCTCTTGAACTATGGCAGGAACTTAGGGATGGCACAGTGGTGTGCAGAGTCCTTGTGAAAATGCCTTGAGGCAACACATAAAGTACACTTAGAATGGTTGATAGAGCAGTATGGAATGAAACTGGCTCAATTACAACTTCACACTGCCTTCTGTGGTGGGAGCAGCTGTGGAGGAGCCTCAGGCACCACTGCAGAGCAGCACTAGAAACCAGATCTCTTGGGGTTTTTAAACACGAGTGGGAGGAATAACTTGAGGAGGAACTTTGCAATTAACTTCTTTATGTGCTAGACAATGAATGAGGGCTTGGTTTGGCCTGGTTTTTGGCTCCCTCCATAGTTCAGTGGCTGGGAGGTGTCACAGTCCTTGTGATAGTGTTTGCAAACTAGAGAGATTAGAGAGTTTGTTATAATCTGTAGTCACTTCTTCCTCATCCAGACCATGTGAGGGCTTCTGTGTGTAGCATGCAGTAGAAACTAGTATCCCCAGCTGTACCCTACTTTTACTCAGAATAGCTGGTACTAATTTAATTCAAATTAGTGAATTCTGAATCTTCAGCATTTTCCAGTATTTTCATGCCGCTTGCAGGTTTTCTCAATCAAAATAGGAACAAAATTAATTTGCTTGAAAATTGAAGTTGCACCCTGTAGTATAAGAATAAAGAAACACTAGGTTATTAGTTTATCTATCATGTTGGTGAGGGCTTGTTTTGTTTTGGGGATGTGAGCCTAAGAAGATACAGTATTTTCCATCCACTCTTACAGGCAGAATGACTTAATAGAGTATGCACCTCTGACTTGGAACAATTAGGTAATAGCATGTGTTATATAGTAAAGGGCTGACTTAGATATTTTGTACAGAATAAAGTCTTAAGTTCAAGTGTGGTTTTTAGTGCTAGACTTCCTTGCTTGCAGGCTGGGGCAGCCTCCTGACTTCTAAGATTTTGCAAGATTTCTATCTTTAGATTTCATTTGCAACACCTTTATTTAACATTTGGTGATGCTCAGTGTGAAGAGATGGAATATGCTCTTGTAAGAAAAACTAAGCAGTGTCTGTGTGTGGTGTTCCCCTTAGGTGTAGCTAACGAGAAGCAGCGGCGGTTGTTGTACAACTTGGAGATGGAACAAATGGCAAAGACAGCCAAAGCCCTTATGGAGGCAGTGAGCCATGCAAAGGCACCTTTCACCAGCGCCACTCACCTGGATCACGTCAGGCCCATGTTCAAAGTGAGTGTCAGCTCTCACTGTGTCTCCGTTATCAAGAGCTTCAAGCATGGGAAAAAAATGGGAAAATTACTCTGAAGAGTTTGCTAATGAAGCAGATGGGTTTTTTGGGTATATTTGGCTTCAGTAACCCAGTATTTTGGGCTAAAGTTGTAAGAGACCTCTGAATTTAGTTTCTTCCTCTGTTTAGCTTGTCTGGACTCCACTGCTGGCAGCTTACAGTGTTGGCTTGCAGAACTGTGATGACACAGAAGTGGCATCCCTGTGCTTGGAAGGAATACGCTGTGCCATTAGGATAGCCTGTATCTTTGGAATGCAGGTTGGTGCCACACTTAGCCTGGGACTTGCTGGGGGCCTTATGGGCTCTGGGAGGCAGGTGAGGAATTAGAAACAGCTTATACATAGAAGATCAAGTGTCTCATCTGCTTTCTTGAAATGGTAAAAGGTCTTGATGTAATCAAGCATTTCTTCAACTCTTCTTCTTCTTGCTGAATCTTCTATTAAGAGTGTTTGCTAACTGGTATCCTACTCTCCTTTAGATGGAAAGTGCTCTAACTGTGCCAGCTATCCATAGAAGAAAAATTTGTAGGCAAGTTGCTTTCTCTGGTTCTTTGGGGACTTTATTTTGATGCTTGTTTCTCTGTCTTGTAGCTTGAACGAGATGCTTATGTACAGGCCCTTGCTCGTTTTTCCTTGTTGACTGCCAGTTCCAGCATTACAGAAATGAAACAAAAGAACATTGATACCATTAAGACACTCATTACAGTTGCTCACACAGATGGCAACTATCTCAGCAATTCTTGGCATGAGGTAAATTTTTATTACTTTAAATAGTGAACATGGTGTCACATATTTTTTCTTCTACTGTTAGCCCCCAGACCCTCTTAAAAATGTGAAGGAAGTGCATTACATTGTTAAGTTTTTGTTTCTTTTTTAATATAAATATAAATAATTCACAGCATTTTTTTGAAGACCCTGTGGAAACTGTGTGAAAATACTGTAATTTTTGTGGCTGCATTTGATATGGAATTTGAATGACATGAAAAGTCTCATTTGACTTCAGAAAATTCTGCTATCGTATTCTTATTCGTGGAAACAGAAATATTCTAGCTCACAGGTCCAGACTTGTCTGTGCAATATTTGGCAACATTTCCACCATAAGCACATGAAAAATTAGGGCTAAAATACTTTGGTGAATAATTGGTAAAGATAAGCTATCAGGATTATATGCATTTTCTTAAAGCCTATTTTCCAGGAGCAATTTTATCAGCTCTAAATCTGTGCTGTTGCTAAAGGGAGCATTTCTGCTGCATTATGTGCTCTGGCTCTAGTCTTGGGCTAAATGATATGAGCTAAATGTGCTAGAGCTGACAGGTGCCTCGAACCTGGCTGACAGCGCGCTCTCCTGAGTGCCTGTGCCAGCCAAGGGATGTGGCCGTGGGGGAAGAAGGAGGAGAGTCAATTTTGTGCTATGGCAAACACAGCATTGACATTTAAACTGTCTAGGTTGGAACATTGTCACTCGAGTGGTGAGAGCTGCAGTGCTTGAGTCTTACCATCTCTCTGTAGGATAATGATGTCTCTAGAAGATCAGCTCCAGCTTGTTTATAGTCTTGAAAGTTGATGCTGTAAAAAGTAATAAAAAGGTATCCTTTAGCAATTAGATTTTGGAGCACTGTTTATTTTATACTTGTATTGGAATGGTTCATGGTGGCTGATGATATTGAGTGAACCACGCGACTTCATTTCAAGTTTTGTTAGTAATGTTTTAGCTCAAAGCTAACAAACATAACAAAGCTGTTATCATGGCCGAAGTTGTTTGAATGGTTGGAGAACCTGGGAAGGTCATAAATATTAAATACAAATATACGTTAAGAATAAAAAGGCAGTGGTGTGCAGAAACACAATGTTAAATTTCTTGCTGTTTTAGATCTTGAAATGTATTAGCCAGCTGGAACTGGCCCAGCTCATAGGAACTGGCGTGAAAACGCGGTACTTGTCTGGTTCTGGGCGTGAGAGGGAAGGCAGCATTAAGGGCTATGCCTCTGCAGGAGAAGAGTTTATGAGCCTGGGATTAGGTAAGATTATTAATCCTGAACTTCACAAAGATGCTCGTACAAGTAGAGTAAGGATATTGAAGAATCCTTGATGTTATAACATACTCAAATATATTTACTTGCTTTCAGGGGAAGCTGCATTGGATTAATGAAACTGTGTATTCTAATATGTGTTTATAATTACCAAATCTGTTCTAATTTTGGAATTGGATTAAGTTATTTAATAACTATTTATTTGTTGGAATACGTTGTCAAAACTGTTTTGCCATACAAAGTCATGGTTTTGTTACAAGTATTAATTAATAGAAAAAAAGAATCATTGGTTTTTAGGAATTAATATATGTTTCGATAACTGACAATTGGTTTTCCAAAGGAATTTCTTACCTCTGCATATTGGGCTTGCTGTTCCAGTTCCTATTGTTTCTGCAGTGTGTACAAGAAACAAACCTTAGATTTTTTGCTATAAATTAGAGGGACAAAGCAAATTGCCTTAATCTTTGTAAAAGCATTAAGGAAAAATCTAATTTTAAAAAACTCCGGAGTACATGGTATACATGGTGATTACAATGAATACAGAATTGTGTTCAGCATTAACTATTTGTAGCTGACTTAGAGTTCATATGGTAGAATAGTATTTTATCTGTTCCATTTTTATTAACAGTATCATATCATCTTAACCTAATAAATATGATGTTTAAGTGTATAATAATCTGGCACAGATCTGGGAAAGGCACCATCTGCTCCTTATAAATCACATGGTAACTAGAAGCAGTAGTCACTTCTCTTTGTCTACTTGTTTGGTGTTGGAGTTAACGTAGTCATTATTTCCTGATGGCAAATCTTGGTTTTTAATGGATTTATTGCAGGGAACCTTGTTGGGAGTGGGGCTGACAAACGGCACATGGCAAGCATCCAGGAGTCTGTGGGTGAGACCAGCTCACAGAGTGTGGTGGTGGCAGTAGACAGGTACTGAGACTGTAACCCCTGCACTCTTACCTAAACCGGCACCTTTGTCACCTGCCCTTCGGAAATGGTGTCTGAAGGCACGCTTCTATCCTAAACCAGCTGTTGGAATGGGAGTTCTTAGTAACTACTGATGCAATTGTGCAAGTCTGCACATTCTTATATTCAGAGTTGCAATGTTTATTCTAACCATAAATGTATCTGTTACCACATCAAAGTCCAGAACATTTGGGAATGTTCTCTGCTTTATTGGTGTTCTATATGGGCCACTATCAGCAGTCTGAACTCCTCTCAAGACTGAGCAACTGGAAGGGGAGAAGGGACAACAGGGCATCTGTAGTCTCTCTCCTGTCTGTTTTGATAGCCACAGCAAACCGTATTCTTAGAGGATATAAATATCAAAGGTGGCTGATAGCCAGTAAAGCCTTGTAGCAAAGCTTTCTTACTGTCTGTTTATTGTCCCCATGAAATTTAACATGCTGTCACCCAAATGAGTGTTCCAGCATAACTTGGCCTGGGTGAACTTGTGAGCCTGTGCCTGTTCCTGCAGTGGGGCAGGAAAGAGGATGCTTAGACTAAGGAAAGATGCATGTACTGCTGCCAAGGAGCAAGAATACAAGAGGCACAGAGTTCCTGGCGTGGAGGACCGTGAAGTGCCTCCAGACGTGCTGACCTTTTGCTGCAGCCCTGAGCTGTAATGGACTCTGGTGGATGCGCAGCTGAAGCTCCAACTCCTTTCTTTGTTGTAGGATATTCACGGGCTCCACGAGGCTGGACGGGAATGCCATAGGTAGGTGTGGGGGGTTACAGGGCCCCAGGCACGGGTGCAGCTTGGCTCACAGCAGGCTCCTCCCGTGCAGTTGACTTTGTGCGTTGGCTGTGTGCTGTGTCCATGGATGAGCTGGCGTCCCCGCACCACCCGCGCATGTTCAGCCTGCAGAAGATCGTGGAGATCTCCTACTACAACATGAACCGCATCAGGCTGCAGTGGTCCAGGATCTGGCATGTGATCGGAGATCACTTCAATAAGGTGCTTCTAAAATCCAGTTACTCAATGTGCATAAATAGTGGGACTTCTTTAATCAACTTTTCCCTTCAGTGTTAGTGGCTTAAACTCTGATATTGAAAAAAAATCCATTCAATGCACCTATTTAAAAATCTAAAGTGTAAAAATAGAGATGTTTATAGGAATTATCTTTAATTATATAATCTTCATTATACGATTTGGTGTTTTTGCAATTTTTCTTTTCCTTTGGATAAAATGCCAAATTGGTTTTCCTCTAAAATGTTCACAGGTGATCATGGAGCAACGGTGGTTTTCCTTTGGAAATTGAATCATGCTAGGATGGGATTTTTTTAACCAAAGATTTCATTTATTTTATTGTATTGTACTGTATTTTAATTTTAGGATCTAGCTGGCCATTCTAGTTCTGCTTTGATGCATTCAAAATCCATGGATCCATTTAGATGAACGGAATGACAGAAAGCCTCTTTCAACAAGAACCCCTTTTTTCCCAAGTGTCTGAACACTGGAATGCACTAGCAATGTTTAGTGGGCTGAGATGGAACCTGAATGATGAGTTTTATACTCATATAAATGACATATTAACTGCTAAGTGTTTGAAAATATGCTTTTCTTCTAGGTTGGGTGTAACCCTAACGAAGATGTTGCCATCTTTGCTGTAGACTCATTAAGGCAGCTGTCAATGAAGTTTCTTGAGAAGGGAGAGTTAGCCAACTTCCGCTTCCAGAAAGACTTCCTAAGGCCTTTTGAGCATATTATGAAGAAAAACAGGTGTGAGGCACTGCAATTTCCACTTTAGCTTGCTTTAGGTCCACTTAAGGATGTCACTTGGTGTGGGTTAGATGGTCACGTATAGCAAAATGGGGCAGTTGGCTTTGTGCCGGTGTAAAGTAGTCTTCCTTTCCTTTATCTTCTTTTTTTCTTTAAGATCTCCGACTATTCGAGACATGGTGATCCGTTGTATTGCTCAGATGGTGAACTCTCAAGCTGGTAACATTCGTTCAGGCTGGAAAAATATCTTTGCAGTCTTTCATCAAGCAGCGTCAGACCATGATGGGAATATCGTAGAGCTGGCCTTTCAGACTACAGCACACATAGTTAGTAAGTAATGCTTGACAGAGGCATGCACCCAAATTAGCCAGGCTGCTGTGAGTCTGCTTCAAAAGGCTCATCTGAATAAGGCTTTTCTATCTCCAGGCAAGTAAACACACAACCTTGCAGCCAGACTGTTTAAACTCTGCAGCTGGGTCATACCCTTTAAGTCTCCTGAATGCCATGGACAGGACAAACTAGATACAGATTCTCTGCTGTAGAATTTTGGGATGCAGTTGGTGGGGTGGGACAGGGGAGAATGCAAGAGATGGCAAAGAACCATATTTAATGCAGAAGATCTGGTCCTTTCGTGTTTGTCCGTTCCATAGCAGCATCCCATGGGTGACATGCCTAGATTGCTGCAGTTTATCTATGGATTTTAATATCAGCAAATTTTAAAAAGTGTATTTGTTTGTTCTTCACAGCAAATATTTTTCAGCAGCATTTTCCAGCAGCAATTGACTCATTTCAGGATGCAGTAAAATGCCTCTCTGAGTTTGCCTGTAACGTTGCCTTCCCGGACACCAGCATGGAAGCCATCAGGCTAATTCGCTATTGTGCAAAATATGTCTCAGAAAGACCACAGGTATATTTGAATTTTTACCCTGCTGCATTTTCAGAACTCTCTTCTACTGTTAAATGGAGATAAATCTACTAAGAAAGAGCTTTCATACTCAAACTTCAATTGCAGGTGTTTGTATTCAAAGCTTATTTGGATTTAGAAGAAATTTTGGGATTACGTAAGCAGTAAACTAGGGCTGGTTAAGTAATGTTAAGTCCTGTAAGTCCAAATGGGAAATAACTGAATTAAATAGTCCTTGTTTTTTTTTGTTTGTTTGTTTCTTGGTTTGTTTGGTTTTTGTTTGGGGTGTTTTTGTTTGCTTGTTTTTTGTTTGTTTGCTTGTCTTTGTAGTGTTAAGATGACTTGGAAAGCAGTGCTTCCTGTTCTGTCACCCTAGTTATGTCTAGTTCAGTTGGTTACAAACACATATATTCTTCTCCATCACACTGTTGTGTGAATACTGAATGCAGTAATCACTGGCTGAGGAGAGCCTGGAGTTACACTGCAGTTGCACGTCCCCACTGCCTGCTGCTTTCAGGGTGCCAGAGACTTTAGAATTGGTTTCTGCCAATTTTAGATTTCCTTGTTACATGTATTGATATAACAGTTGTCTGTCACTGTTGAAGTTGCTTTCTAAGAAGTCCAAGCCTCAGCAACTTGTAAGGCCTTTAGCTGGACTGAAGTAGAAATGGATTGAAGTATTTATTTCCATATATTATTTTCTAGTATTTTTGCAAATAGTTACATCTCACAGCTATACTTACACTTTCAGAATTGAAGTGTTGCAGTAGGAACTAAGCTAACTTTCCAAGTCTGTCTGTAACTCTGATAGTATCTAAATTTGTGACAGATAAACATTTTTAAGATAATTTTTTTAAAAATCTTTTTTTCCTGCTGATCTTCAAGGTGTTAAGGGAATACACAAGTGATGACATGAATGTGGCTCCTGGGGACAGAGTGTGGGTCAGAGGATGGTTTCCTATTTTGTTTGAACTTTCTTGTATTATCAATCGTTGCAAGTTGGATGTTCGTACAAGGTAATAAAGTTTTCTTTTTTTCCTTTTTCCTTTTATTTTAATTCATTTAGTGAAGATATCACACGAACACATTTTAACATCTGTTCCTATACTTGCTTGGCTTTGTTTATAGAGGCTTAACAGTGATGTTTGAAATCATGAAGAGTTACGGGCATACCTTTGAAAAGCACTGGTGGCAAGACCTGTTTAGAATTGTGTTTCGGATTTTTGATAACATGAAACTCCCTGAACAACAAACGGAGGTAAAAACAAAAAAACTCAAAAAGCAAGCATTCCCTAGAGTTGTCTTTCTAAGAACCCACACATCTGAGGCAGCAGATTCTATAGACATCAGATATTGCTGCCCCACACTGCCCCGGACTTAACAAAGCACATTCTGTATTCTGCTGCATTCTGTGGTAGGAATGAAACTTGCCACAGTGTCCAAAGACTTGTGTGTCTGTCTGATTATTTTCAAGGAGAATGTTCTCCTGTTGTGAGCATGTACAGTTTTCTGAGCAGTGCTTATGTGGCCAACTAAGCGCTTCTGACAAGACATCTGCAGTCGTGAGGCTTTAGTTCTGAGTTCTCCTCAGAGCTGTGTCTCTTGTTGACCAGCCACATATAAGCCAAGTGTTGTCATCATGGAAGAATTCCCATAAAAACAAAGACTTTTCATTTTCTCTTCCCAGAAATCAGAGTGGATGACCACGACGTGCAACCACGCCCTGTATGCCATCTGTGACGTGTTCACACAGTTCTATGAAGCTTTGCACGAGATCCTTCTTCCTGACATACTTGCACAGTTACATTGGTGTGTAAAACAAGGTACCTTGTTTACCTGTATCTTTTGATCAAATATAATTTTAAATGTTCATTACTTAAGAAGGGGAAGGTTAACTGAATTTTGGAAGAATAAAAGTTCCCATTAGGGCAAAATGTATTGCAGTAGATTGATGGAATATCTTGAATATCTGAGCACAAATCTTTTTATTGAGTTAGGCAATGTTTTTGTCTCTGTGTTCATAATGGGCCCATGGTGTTTCTGTGACACAGCAAAAGCTTTTGGAGAATGGTGTGAATCTTCTGAACCCTCTGCTAGCAACCTTTCTTGGTTTGACTGCAGTGATACATTACCTTCTTTATTTACACATACAGATGTGTGCGTGCATTCTGGCACCACTTCTCCCCCTTCTCCCAGCTTATGAGCACTTCTAAATACAGCTTTTTAAAGAGCATGTTTTCTTTCTGGCTCCAAGTCTTACACCTGAAATCCTGCACGTTGCTAGCATGGAATGTGGGGGCACGATCTTGCACTAAATCACAGATTTCCAGTTGCAGCTTTTCCTTCCTTTTTCTCTATGTGTGCTTCCCTTCTTCTTCTGCTCTGTCTTTTGTCTTCCCTGGTTGGATTTCCATCTCATTAAGGCTATTTTGAAACACTCTTTTTAGTCAGTAGCTTCTTCAGCTTCATGTTGTTGTAAGAGATTGTATAGGTAGGCTTTGAGTCAAGAGACTCTGTGTTTCACAGTATTTGTAAAAATTTTTAATGGAGCAGTAGTACGGAATGCTTGATTTTTCATTGATATCGTAGAAATTGATAAATATGGAAAATTTCTTTCACAGATAACGAGCAGTTGGCACGATCAGGTACAAACTGCCTAGAAAACCTGGTAATACTCAATGGACAGAAATTCAGCCCTGAAGTCTGGGGCCAGACATGCAATTGTATGCTAGAAATCTTCAAAACAACTATTCCTCATGTGTAAGTTTGTAAGTTTAATTCTTGTATTGATACCCAATTCCAAAGCAACAATATTTACCTTTTTTGTTTTGTTCTGTTTGATTTTTTTTTTGTTGCTGTTTTTTGTTGTTTTGTTTTGTTTCTTTAACTGTGTGAAGCTTGCTGACATGGAAGCCTGTAGGAATGGAGGAAGATTCATCTGAAAAACACTTGGTAAGAGTCAACTCAGGGTGACAAACTGACTTGAAGGGTTTTCTGTTAGGTTAGCTTTTGAAATATTCTGTTGTAGTCAATACACTTGACAAGGAATTGACAGTAGATTGTATTTGGTGTTATTGTAAAAAAGGATGTAAAGAATGGATGCAGGACGCCTTTGAATCTAGGATTAGAGAAGTCATCTGAAAAGTGATAGCTGGGGGGAGTTAGTGTTTCGGATTGCTGGAATTGCTCTGCACTCTATTCTAGGATTTGGACCTAGATCACCAGTCTTTAAGCAGCATGGATAAAAATGCCTCTGAAAGAGGACAGAGCCAATATTCAAATCCAACAGATGAGAGCTGGAAAGGTGGTCCTTATGCAAGTAAGTAAAACATACAAGCTTTCCAATGCACCTTTATAACCAGTCTTAGTTTGCTTCTGTAGTTCTCTACAGAAAGTTTTGGGGAAGTTAAACTTGGGATAAGTCTTTGCAATTTGTATTTATGCCTTGCAGTGAGATTTTCTTCTTCTCTCTTTTCAGTGAGAAGATAATTCACAGCATTACTAAATATCAAATTGTTAAGGGGAATGTCATATTTTGCTAGCTTTTTGTAAGTGAATCATCATGAATTACTTCTGAAACTTGTGTTGCTCCATTTCATTAGACCAAAAACTATTTGCTGGCCTCCTGATCAAGTGTGTGGTACAGCTGGAGTTGATTCAGACCATTGATAACATAGTGTTCTATCCAGCAACAAGCAAGAAGGAAGATGCTGAGCACATGGCTGCAGCTCAGGTACCATCAGACTTACTTGTAACTTTGTTGTGACGTAAAAATACAAGCTATGGAATGCTCTGATGTGCTCACAAAATAGTCGTTTTCTGACTCGCAGCATTACCTGAATGCGTGTGTAAACTGCTCTTAAGTTGTGATTTTTTTTTTGTCTGCCTCGAGTGTTGCCTCGCAGCCTGCCTGTTGTAGTATTACATTACTTTATTTTTATTATCAATATAATAGATTGTAGTTGTTTTTATCATGAATACATACTCATCAAAAACATTTTTTGTTTCTTTGGGGGAAAGAATTTTTTTCTGCTCATTAGACTGAATGTCTTCATTTAGCCACAGCTGAGGCTCTGCTCAGTCTGGATGTTTGCACAGGAAGTATTGCAGAAGTTGAACTTCAGCAAGGTCAATGGTCAAGATTTCACTCACTGCCACCCTCGGAGATGTCCCTGTCCCTGAATGTTCTGATTCTGGGCAGTAGTGCACAGTAGCTCTGGCTTGGCTGTTAATGAAGCCCTAAGCTGGAAATTCTGGCTAGTGCATTCAGGTAGTGTTTTGGGGATGGTATAGTTAAAATCCTAGTGAAATTAGCTAAAAATATTGACCCATTTAATTAAATTTGACATGAGCCGAGGATGGGGAATTTCTACACTAGGCAACATTTAAACCCATACTGGTTTTGTTGTTCATTTTGATGTTTTCAGAATTCAACAGACCTACCCAGTCAGCTTCTAGAGAAGAGGAAATGTTCCATACTGTATTGCTGCGACTGCAATGTCTCGATAAGGGAGTTCTTCCCTTGCTCTTGAGTCTTATTTTCGTATCAGTAACTAGGATAGATCACAACTCTCTTCTTAAGTACCCTACTGAGAAGAGTACAGCTCTGATCTTTGACAGGACCCCTCTGCTGTGTTGTACTGCACTAATACTGCATTGCACCTATAAAAGGAATTAGAGTTACAGGAGTTTATGGCATGTGCTTTCTCTCTCCCTCTCTCTCTCTGTCCCCCTCCCCCTGTTCTTTAGCGAGACACATTGGATGCAGATATCCACATTGACACAGAAGACCAAGGAATGTATAAGTACATGTCTTCACATCACCTTTTTAAGTTACTGGATTGTCTGCAAGAGTCTCACTCATTTTCAAAAGCCTTTAATTCAAATTATGAGCAGCGAACTGTGTTATGGAGAGCAGGTGAGGCTTTTATTTTTATTTGATAAAAATGCTGAACTACACTTCTAGCTTTAGGTATCACGATACAACAGTGTGCCATTGCAATCACCTCTAGAGTTTATTGGACAGTCACATGCTTTTATTGCTTGTCTCCTTCCTGATGACTTGAATAATTCTGTTTGCTAAATTATCTGGGTGTTTTTAATTAAAGTAGAGCTACACAGCTAGGTACTGCTGTAGTTAAGTATCTTTATAAACAAATCAGAACTCAATCAAAATCGAGGAGGAAATACTGTCTGGACAAGAATTCATTACTGGTCACTAGTGCAGATATTGTTGATAAAATTTATTTTTGGCTAGTAACACCAGCTTTGGATGTTCCCTCTTGTCCTGTGTGGGACTGATTTCTAGGGTTCAAGGGTAAATCCAAACCCAATCTTCTGAAACAAGAGACCAGCAGCCTGGCGTGCTGCCTGCGGATCCTGTTCCGGATGTACGCGGACGAGAGCCGGCGGGAGGCCTGGGCCGTGGTGCAGCAGCGCCTGCTCAGGTAGGACAGGGCAGCCTGCAGGGCACGGGCACACAGCTCTGGGCAGCCTGCTCTCACTGAGCAGGGATGGGCCAGGCTGCCGGAAACAGACCAGCATTCTGCCTGACATGGGCCTGCCTTCGTGCAAGTGCTAGCGTCTGAGTGGTTTTCCCATATGAGTACATAGCAGCAGAGCTGGAATAGGGGACACTAACTGAAAAAGAGTGCAGTGTAAGCTGCTGTGCACCTGGAATTTAAACAAATGTAGAAAATTGTTCTAAACTAGTATAAAAAGGTATTTGGGTGAGTTGGTGTGTAAAAGTTGAAAGTACCAGTCTCTTACCGAATGTGAAGATTTCTGAACTTGCTCTTCGTACTAATCCAGTGGATTCTGATCTACCAGCATGTATGGACATGTTAATCTGCTTAGTCCTTCTTTACATAAAAGAGTGTCCTAAAAATAGCCATAGGAAGTGGTATAGTTTGTACCTTGTGTTGACAATCCGCAGCAGGGACCAAAAATTTATTAATACAATAATAAGTCTTCCTTAATGTGTCATGCTGAGCTGTGCAGATCTTCATTAAACCAGTCCAAATTTGGAGGGAGAGCTCTCTTGTGGTGCTGTTGCCTAAGCTATCCCGATGTCAGGGTCAGGAAATAATGTTTGCAGGTTGGAAGTGACAGCACTTCAATTACAAAATGTTTATCTGATTAATTTTCCTTCTCTGTCACCAACCTGAAAAGTATTTCAGTTCAGTTATCTGGAACAATCCCTGTACCAGAAAAAGCAAATTTGTGTAGTTAAAGTTGTATGTGATAGAAAACTTTCCCTTTCCCATGGAAGAACATCTTGTGAGAGCACAAACAGAGCATGTAATCAAGGGTTGTATATAAGGGTTTTCTTTATGGTTTGTGTGAACTGTGCCATCTCTGCAGTGTGTGCAGTGAAGCCCTGGCGTATTTTATTACTGTCAACTCGGAGAGCCACAGGGAAGCCTGGACCAATCTCCTGCTGTTGCTTTTAACAAAAACACTAAAAATCAGTGATGAGAAGGTAAGAAGGGGCTGGAAGTTTATGTCTGCATTTGGATATGTTTTTAATTCTTCCTTCAGCCTGAGTTCAGTCTTTATTTCCATCCAGATTGGAGGTGGGAGGTTCCTCATAGCGAGTGCTGTCCTTGCAGTACAGCAGTGGCAGCTCCACTGTCTGCAGGCATTCTGCATTGTGGGAATGGGGCTGCATCCATGCAATTCTCACTTGTGTGGGAATGTGGATAGAATTACTGAACAGCTTTCATATAAAAGCACAATGGGTGTGCAGTAAGGGAGGGGCTCATGCTGTATTACAGCTGCACAAGAATGGTAAGGGTGAATTTCACTCCTGTAAATTTGGAATTCCAGTTTCCTTGACAGTGCTGGCAAGAATAATTTTCAGAATCTTGGCCCTTTTGAGGAAAAGGGAATGCAAATATTCATGTTGCTACAAATAGACTCTTTATACTACCTCTTGGATGAGAAGTCACAAAACCCTGACTCTGTTTAGGGAGTAACACCAAAGCAGGCCCTGGCCATAAACAATAAGGAGCTCGCTGCCCTTGGGCCATCGGGAGGGCTTGGGTGAGACCTGGTGTTTAAACAAGTTGGTGTAGCCACGAATGTGTCAACACCTTTTATTTTGCTCTGGCAGTGACGAATGATGTTGTGTTTGTGTCTTGGCTAGTTCAGGGCACACGCTTCCACCTACTACCCGTACCTGTGTGAGATCATGCAGTTCGACCTGATCCCCGAGCTGCGCGCCGTGCTGCGGAGGTTCTTCCTGCGCATCGGCCTGGTGTTCAACATCTGCAGCACAGAGCAGCAGGCACGTGCAGCTGGGGGGCACCTGCCTTCCTGCTAGCTCTCCGTGGGGCTGTCACACGGGCCTGCACCTACACCCGTGTCCAGAGATGGATTCAAGTGCGTGGGAAAAAACGGGACCCTGGTGTATCACTGCAGGAGCAAGTTATTCTTACCGTAGTGGCATTTGGGAATGAGGAAAATAATCCTCTTCTGTCCATCCTGCAAAAGTGTCAGCAGATTTATTTAAATTATTGCTTACAGAGTCAATACAGTAGGTGTGCAGTCTCTTTGTTTCGATGCTAATCATTTGTATGATCCAGTATGTCTCTTCTAGTCTTTTACCCACTGCTCAGTCTTTCATCCCAGCTAGAGCTGATAAATCAGCTGGATCTCTCCACAGAAGCTATGCCCCTTGGAACTACTGACTGTACTTGTGTAGTAGCCTTGTGATGTTGGCATGTGTTCATAATAAACTCGACTGTGGTGGCCAATGACCACCCGAGATCCCTCTGGGTTTCCCTTTGTGTCCAGGACCAGGCCAGGCAGGGCACTGGGCTGTTGAAGTGGACAGCCTGTAGGATATTTGGAGAGGTTTTCCTCCTGTTTAAAAAATGACTTAAATTTTTTGTAGTATCAGTAGTGCATCTTCTGAGACTTGAGTTTTATGGAAGATTTTACATCAGGAGCAACAATAGCATCTACTCCTTTAGCTTATTAGGCTTGAGTTAAAGGCATTTAAGAAAAAGAAAAGGCTTTCCTTTTTCCTTTCGTACACTGGCAGATCATGGACAGAGCATACACAGGAACATCAAAAACAAGGCTCAGAACAAATAAACCCACCTTTTTGAACCTTGAATATAATGTATTTAGCAGTAATGGTTACTGTTTAGCAAAAAGTCCAGTCCTCAACACAAGTTTGTCTCTTTTTGCTACAGATCTGCAAGTTCTGATTTGTCATTTTCTGCAAATGAATTTTGTTCACTACTCTTAGTTCCTAGTGGCATCTAAAAAATCTGAATTTCAAAAAAACTGCTCTAGCAAAATTAAACAAGTTCATTCATGTGCTCTAAGTTAGGAACACAATTCTGTACTTTGAAGGCTATCTGTGAAGCAAAATGTGACAGGACACCACAGCTCTGCTTGCTCAAGAGAATTTGCTTTCTTTTCCTTGAAATGCATCAGGTTTCTGTGACAGTGTTTCCATGACAGAATGCTGTCTTGACCTTTGAAATTATTTAAAATTTCAAGTTTCAAGACTTCTCTAAACCAGGAAAGTATGGCAGGATGGGAGGAGTGGCTCCACTTCCTAAAATAATGCAAAGTGTTATATTCACTGCTGTGCTATCCAGAGTAGCAAACTTTAAATAACAGTATTGAATAAAGAAAAAAAACAAACCAACAAACAGCAACAACAACCTACCTACTTGAATGGAACTAAGTGTATAATATTGTTTTTTGAGTCGAGTTTCCTGGCAGGATGACCTCAGGTGAGGTTGTCTTGGGATATGCTGCTCTGAGCTGCTGGGAATGCACTTTCTTTGGGGGTCTTTTTTGGTTGTTGTTTTTTATTTGTTTGATTTGTTTTTTGTGATCTTCTTCCAAAGGGTTTTCATGGTGCTCCTCAATACATCAGTTTGTCCTGTGTAAGCGTTGTTTGGGAAAGTTTTAGAGTCAGAAGTAGTGACAAAGCTTTCAAAATTTATTTTTAATTTTTATTTTTAACCAAAGAAAAGCGGTAGTTGTGGCTCTTTGACTTTTAAATGCCCATTAGGTTAAGTCTATACACTGCTGTTTAGTAGGAGGGAGTGAGTGGCTATGACAATAGGAGAAGACTGAAAAATAAGCAATGCTGGTATTTAAGTTGCTGCATTTGGAATATCCTTTTGTGTTGCATCTCATGCAGCTGCCCATTCCCTGGGAAGGCCACTGCATCAGATACTGCAGAAAATGAAGTATTTATTTTAATTCTATTTAAATCTGTAATAGTATGCTGTTCCTTTTCTTCTGGTCATAGGTAGTCCTAAGGAAAATACTTGAACCATTATTTTTCAGATTTGGAATGTGTCACTGCCTCATGGAATGTGTTCCCTCATGTCCCATCAGACACACCTGGCCCAGCTGCGTGTTCCTGTGTGTGTCACAGGTTTGAAAGCCCTACAGTCATGTCTCGAAACAAGTTTCAATTTTGAGGTCTTACCTGACTTCACAGTTGCTTTATGGGCTTTCTTTACTGTAAGGAGCAGCATTTGTACTCTCTGCACATAGGAAGTTTAATCCATGCTTCCCTTCAGCCTTTGGTCTGAGACTGTTCTTTTCCTTAAGAAAAGCTTTTGTTGTATTATACAGTTCCAAACTCCTGGAGTTGGGTATGTGATATCCGACCATCCCAGGGTCTGCAGTGCATGAAGAAGGGGGCCTGGGATGCAATTGCATTTTCAGAGGCCAACCCTGTGCCGTTCCTGCAGGCCGTGGTCCCCATGGCAGCAATAATCAGGTGTGTTCAGGGTACTCCACAGCACTGCTGGTTTTCCTCGCTGCCATCCCAGTGCAGCTCAGCCCTCCCGCAGTGGTGCCAGCCTCCTCTCGTGTGGAGAGCACGACTGTGCAGGGACACACAGGCACCTCCTGCAGGTTGTGCAACACGGGGATCTGCAGCTGATCTACCCGGGATGGCAGAAATACTGGGGACTCCGTGCAGTGTGTTGTTACGGGTCATTTCAGGCCTCCCGAGGGAAGGGAGCAGGGGAGGATGTTAACGAGGAACACACTAAACCCTCCCTTTTGTGGTGATTAAAAACTCCCTTCGTGTTGCTTTTGTTGTGTCTTACCATCCAGGAAAAGGTTGTTTTTACAGCAGTTTGTTATCCATGTCTGTACCTCACATTCTAACGTGTAAACAATCTAAACCGATGTCCACTACTACAACCCAAACCTCCCAGATTTTAGCTTACTATTCAAGAGAATGATTAAAAATAATACTTTTGTCAAAACTGCATCTCCCGTTAATCTGTAACGTCAGTCTTTTTGGCACCTTTGTTTAAAATGTATGTTTTCACATATTTAAAATGCCTGACTTTTAATATCTGTATTAAGTGCATTTACTATCAATAATTTAAAGACCATTCTTTGCCAATGGATGTATAGAGTTCTGAGAGAATACCAAAATTATATAATATGAAAAACTATGTAAAGTTTTCTACATGAAAATACGATGTATAATAGTTATACTATTCCATGCTTTAATCAAGTGATAAATCAATAAAGTTTTACGAAGTGTTGTTTTTTTTGCTCAGGTGGTTCCTTAAGCGGCTCAGAGGTTTCTGCACCACTCGGGCTTCTCTGCAGAGTTGGGGGGTTGCGGTTCGTGTTTCATACCCCGGGCATGCTTCCCCGCGGGGCCGGGCCCGTTCCCTTGGCAGCGCAGGCGCTCCGGCCGGGCCCCGCCC
>WEIU01017736.1:177224-198040 GCA_013389925.1 Aegithalos caudatus
CGCAGGGCCGGTCCCGCTGCCGCCGCCCCCGGCGCTGTTGGGCCAGGCCCGCGCTTTGGGGGAGCGGGAAGTGCCCCCGGCATCCTCGGAGTGCTGTCAGCCTGGTTCTCCCCATCAGCTGCGTGCTGAGCGCTCTGCGGCACGCGGGGGGTGTTCGGTCAGGGCTGGGTGAGGACATGCACTTGTGCGAAGCTCTTCCCTGTCCGAGCCCCAGGGGCACGGCGGCGTTCTGCCTGGGTTTGGGTTTCTTCTCCGTGAGTGGTCTGCATTTGACTAAAGTCGGTGATGTACTAAGCACGCTTTATGGGTTTTCTGAGGCCTTTTCTGCAGGCACATGCTACAACACAAAGCATCGTATCACTCCAGCTAAAGTACCACCAATGGTTTTGTACTGGAAAACAAACATGAAAAGCTGGAGGAAGAGAAGGAAATAAGCCTATGTAGGTAACAGGTCAAAGTATGTTGGTGAATGTGAGTTGGTGAACAAGACTACAGACAAGTAAACCCCAAAAGCAAAGAGATACATGGGGGGCAGGACTCTTCAGGTAGATTTTTACTTCTTGCAAAATATGTTAGGATCTGATTTGCTTATTAATAGCATTTGATTCAAGAGGATACTGCTGCTGTCTTTTAAAATTATATAGATGCCATAGCTGACATAAATACTGTGTCATTAAAGCTCACTGTCTTTGCAAGCATGCTTATACAAAACTGTGTTTATTGCACTGGTGATCAGGATACAACAACTCCAAAGTGGGACAAGTAAATTTCAGTCAGTTTTACTAAATAGAATCTCCAGAGAAAAAATGGAAACCTTTGCTTCCTCATAACCTTTGTAGGGAATGAACTGTGCTGCTGGTGGTCGGAAGGATGTCAGGATTGACGATGGTGTCCAGAGGAACATCTTCATTAAAGCACATCTTATTGTCATAGTATTGCTGTGATTTTAATTATTCCAATGCAAGCTGTGAAGTAAATATGTAACTGTGGTACAGATAAGAATATGTGTGGGAGGATTACTGGAGAGGAGCAATATGGACCTACTGCACAGAGTTATTCTGTAAAACATATTGCATTTAAATTAGCTCCCACCCTAGTCTGAACTAATTTTACAGGGAGGACAAACTGTCTGGCTTTGCACAGTCCTTTGTCTCTGTTTTAAAAAGTATTTTATTTTGAGATTTTACTTTATGAGTAGTATTTGATTTTTTTGAAAAAGTTTTGACTCTTCAACACACTTTGAATTGTTTTATTTACAATTATGTAGGGCAGGACTTTTCAGCTATTTTGGTCAGGAGCAGTTTCTGGGCCTGGCAGCAGAACAAGAGCAGAACCAAGTCCCTGTTGTCCTGAAAGGGCAAGAGATCATCTTTTGGCTGTACCTGGTTTGCATCTGCTGGATGTGTAAGCCTTTTCTGGAGTTTGGGGTCTGTAAAGCAGACACTGGCAGTTACCTGTAGTTGAGCAGTGGAATGTTTGCTGTGCCTGGTGCACCCTGGTTGGGCCCGTGCTTGTGAGGTATTGTGGAAAAGAGCTGATGCTGCTTCAGTGGGATCTGGTTTTATATGGGTAGCTTTAGGATAGATTTTCTGATCTCTGGTAGTAACAAAACTACTTGTGGGTTTTAGGTTCTGCCAAAATGGAGCTCAGTGATGCCAATTTACAAACTTTAACTGAATATCTAAAGAAAACACTAGATCCAGATCCTGCTATAAGGCGTCCTGGTAAGTGATTCTCATGATGGAGAACAAAAGAGTTCTGTTTCTTTTTGGCTCTTCTGTCTGTCTGTGTAGCAAATTTCAGTGGATATTTATGTAATGACCTCTTTACAGAAGTTCTCAGTATCCTTTTAAAATGAAACCACTCAAAAACTAATGAAAAATTGATATAAATGTAAATAATTTTATCTGCTTTTTGTGATTTTTGTTTTTCTGTATTCTTGGTTTTTTTTTTTTTTTTTTTAACTGTTGTTTTAAACAGTAGTGCTGTTCACAGTAAGGCAGGATTTCCTTCTCTGGGGTTATGGCTTTTCCAAGGTGAGGAGGCAGTGTTTCCCCATCCTGCTGGGGGTCCCAGAGCTGTTGTGGACAGCAGGAGCGTTGAGGATCTGTGATCCCTTTTGCCAGACGTGTTCCTGTGAGGCTCTGGGATGTGTTTGTGTGGGGTATTTCAAACAGACACCTGAGAAATGGTAGGATTGCCATTAGAGAAAGCAGCTCAGTCTTTGCTCACCACAGTGTGTTCTCTTACAGCGGAAAAGTTCCTCGAGTCTGTGGAAGGGAGCCAGAACTATCCACTGTTACTGTTAACACTGCTGGAGAAATCACAGGAGAACGTCATCAAAGTTTGTGCATCTGTAACGTTCAAGAATTACATTAAAAGGAACTGGAGAATTGTAGGTATCCTAGTGAGGAATTGTGCTAAGAACTAATTATCCTTTTAAGGTACAATAAGGACATCCACATCCCACCCAACTCGGTTTCATCTGTGAAGCTACTGAGGGAACCCTTGATCCTCTCATCCAGATCATCAGTAAAGATATTAATCAGTACTGGCCCCAGTACTGGGCCCTGAGGAATAGATAAGCATACCCTGAACTTTGGAAATTGCTAACTTTTGATTTAAGTGTATGGAAAGACAGTAAAAGGGTTGTGAGAGGGGTAGTGGAACTATTAGGTTTAAGGTACTCAAGACTGAGTGTCTCTCTGGAGGTGCTTTTTTCTTTTTATTCCTGGGTGATTTCTAGGTCTCTGAACTCCAGTGCTGTCATCACAGATAATATGACTGTCACTGCTGTCACTGGTTGGGACAAGCCACCTCAGTATTTTATTTCTTTAGTAGCAGCTTTGCAATTTTCTACTACTTGACACTGCTGACTGGCTGGCCTTGGAACTGATTGGTGTTTTGTGGGGTTGGCAGAGATGCTGTTCGGTGTGGTGGAAGAGACTTAATGGCGTTAAATGTGGGGATTTTATTGCCATGTGCACCCACCCTCACTCCTGCTCATATGTTGACCTGAAAAGTTACCCTTAGGGAAGGAGAAAAACTTCAGAGTTTTACAGAAGGACATTATTTCTTTCAGCTTTTTTTCATATACTGCTGTTCCAGATTCATTGAAGGCAGTGTCTCTAACAGGTCTGATTCTTAGGTTCTTCAGCATTGTAATAGTTACATAAATCAGTATAAACAGTTGGTTTCTGGAATGCTGATCATCTCTCATTGCCTAGAGAATGCTGGTATACCCATAACTTAATTACTGTTTTCATTTTAGGTTGAGGATGAACCCAACAAAATATGTGAATCAGACAGAATAGCCATTAAAGCCAACATAGTGCCCTTGATGCTTAGCAGCCCAGAACAAATTCAAAAGCAGGTAATCTGTCATTCCTGGTTGTATCCATGAAACTTTGGGAATATTCTAAGCATGTCTAGAAGCTGTGGTTATTGGCAGAGCTCAGTTTCCCTACCAGTGAGCTCATCCCAATCCAGATAACTTTGAGGATATTGTTACAGGTATTTCTGCCTACTTCAGCCTTTTTTAAAGATGATTACAGTATAATCTTATAGCTAAATTCTAACAGGCAGTTAAACAGCAATTCTGGAAAGTGAGACTGTGAGTTAAGGGTGAGGTTTTTGTATTCGTGTGGAAAGTAGTAGATATTTAAGTCAGTGATTTTTGACTGGGACAAGAACAGCCAAGATTTTCTGGGATGTTTGCAGCACCTGGCAGGAGTGCTGTGTGCTGTTCTGTGCTGTGATGGTTCGTCTCCTTTGCAGTTAAGTGATGCCATCAGTATTATTGGACGGGAAGACTTCCCTCAGAAGTGGCCAGACCTGCTGACAGAAATGGTCAATCGCTTCCAGAGCGGGGATTTCCACGTCATCAATGGGGTTCTGCGCACTGCCCACTCGTTGTTTAAAAGGTACTGGAGATAAGGCAGTTTGTGTATGCATTGTAAAAGTTCTGTTCAGCTGGCGTGTTTTACTGCCACACTTCATTCTGGACATTTACAAAGCCTATAGTTGTGACTTCTACATACACCCTTTAAGTAGTTATCAAACTGTACACCTTGCATGGTTTTGAACCATGTTGTTTAATTCTTGTTTACTTGACAGTACTTGTTTCAAGGTTCAGCACAAGACAAAATTCAGTGTGAATTAATTTGGTAATAAATGTGAAGACTATTCTATTTTTCATGTGTTTGTCTCTTACTTGTCAGGTACCGCCATGAATTTAAGTCAAATGAATTATGGACAGAGATCAAACTTGTTCTTGATGCCTTTGCTTTACCCTTGACAAATCTCTTCAAGGTATTTCTTGTTGAGTCATTTCTGAAACAAGTTTAATGTTCTGAATTGCTTGCTGTGGATACCTGTAAAATTAAAACTCAAGAATTGTTGTTCCAAACTGTTTAAGGGGTTCAAATTCAAGTAATGCAGTGAGACCTAACAAGGTGGAAAAGAGGATTAAAAATAACTGTATTTTCTGGTTTAAAAAAAACCCATTCCGTGACACTTTTCGATTTTTTTTTTTTTTTTTTTTTTNTTATACTTGACAATCTTGCATCTTTTTCTAGGCAACTATTGAACTTTGCAGCACACATGCAAACGATGCCAGTGCCCTGAAGGTTCTCTTTTCTTCTCTCATTCTAATTGCGAAGCTGTTCTACAGTTTAAATTTTCAGGTGAATCTCTTTGTTCTTGGGATAGTTTGGCTTTGTCCTGAAGAAGCTGTTACTATAGAATTCATTTGAGGCACCCTTTTAGGCTATGCCTTATGGCAAAAAGAAAAATCACTGATGCATCTGCTGGAGTAAAAGCACAGTAAGGAAGGGTTATTTAAGACATTATCTTGGCCCTATGTAAACAAGTTCAAGAGAGTCTAAGCTGGCATTGCCCCAAGGAGGTGTTGTATTGGGCCTCTGAGTAGGAGCTGGGAAAGGCAGGAGTCCAGTGTCTGCATTTCTGTTCACTGCCCCTTTATAAATGTGTCTGTACTGGCAGGAGCTGGGTCGCAGAGGTGAGAGTCCATAACGTGCAGCTCTGTGGCACTGCACCACAGTAATTCTGGGAGCAGTGGGTGTTGCCTGGCTTTGGAATCAGATCTACATTTTGAACATAACTAAGTGTGCTGTATGGAAAATGGTAAAAAGCTTCCTTGCTGAGGTGATGTTTATTTAGTGTCAGTAGATGAACATAAGTCTGTGAAGTGTGATAGTGATTCTTTGGGCTGTTCTTTCATAGGGGGCAAAAACCAAGCTGGAGTTAAAAAAGGCTTGTGCTCTCTTGTTCTGAGTATGAGACGTGATAAGGCTCATTCATTATAAAAAAGAGCCAAAGCAACTAGTTTATTTGGAACTAGTTGTACTCCAGGGCTCTGCTAGAACAGTTTTTGTTTGGGAAGAGGAAGGGGCACTGTTTCAGTTTGAAGATTGTTTTCCACAGGTTATGTCCCTCAGTCCATTATAAGGTGAATGCACTACTTCCAGTGTAGGTATGTTATCTAAACAGTACAGTCAGAAATTAAAATGTAGATTTATGCTTTTCCTTCACAGGATCTTCCTGAGTTTTTTGAAGATAACATGGAAACATGGATGACAAACTTTCATAGCCTTTTAACTTTAGATAATAAACTCTTGCAGACTGATGTAAGTATTGCATAAACAACTTGGTTTGCATCTGTAGGGGAGATGGTGGACTGGCAATGTAGGTCTAATTCTGAACAATGCAGTATTTTTTTTGTGGGGCAAACAAAGGAGTAGAATGACTGTAAGGAAATGGAGTTTAAAAGAAGTTGCTCTGCTGTCTTAAGGAATTTGAGATGCGGTTCTTCAAGTTGTATGACAGTTACAGGTATACCCAGGTGTGCACAGAAATCTAATTACCAGTACTCATCACTGAGTTGATTCTTTCAAGAACAGCTGCTGAAGTAACCTGGCCATTAGCATCACAGGGCTCAGGTTTTCTGTACCTTTCAGTTGGTTCATGCACCATGTTCTAGAAAACAGGATATCTTAAAGAACTTGAAACAATTGAACATAGAGGGTAGGACATCTCTTAAATACTTGAGCATTTGCTGTCTTGGTCTAGTTAAAGAATCAGTAATTTCACTGGTGGAAGCTGATACCAGGTCAGCAAAGCTCCAGTTATTTTTGTGGATGTTTTCTGCATTTTAAGTGCTGATGTCTTCCAGATACAGCACAATAGTTTGCCACTTGATGGAGCCAAAACAACTATAAATTTCTTGACAGCACATAGGGAGGCATATTAAGTGTATGTTGAGCTCTAGTTACCCTGCAGCTAAAAGAAGCTTTGCTGCTTTTTAGTCTTGTGTCTGTGGGCTGCTCCCAACACAAGCACTTGTGCAACTGAACTGGGACAGGCAGTAAAGCTGAAAGGTGGGGGTGGAGGGAAGGGGGACAGACAGAACTGGGGTGGTGTTTGGTTGAGTTATTGTTTTTAATTCCAGCTCAATTTCCCAGTTCACATTGTGGTTCCACAAATATCTGTGCTGATCTGGGGAAGGGGAGGGAACTTCTACAACTACTCCAATTAAGGAATTGTGATGCAGTGGCTTCTAAGCATGTTTTTGATGCCCTGTGTTGTCTTTTTCGTATTACATTTTTAAATTAATTTTGTGTGAACTATTGTGTCTGTTTTCAAGGCACAGTACCTTGATTTGAAATGTAGGTATGATATCTAACTTGAAGAGCAGTTTGAGTACAGATCAGCAAAATACAGTAGTTCTAGGGACATGAGAGGGATTTTTTTCATCTGTTTAGGACATGGTAAAATGCTGTTGTAAATATGCAACTTAAATACGTTGATACTTCTAATATTTAAGTAGTGTTGAAGTTTGGATGTTTAAGTTCTTAGTTTCATTTTATGTGAGGATGAAGAGGAAGCTGGATTACTGGAGCTCTTGAAATCACAAATTTGTGATAATGCTGCTTTATATGCTCAAAAATATGATGAAGAATTTCAGCCCTACCTGCCACGTTTTGTAACAGCAATCTGGAATCTGTTAGTCACGACAGGCCAGGAAGTGAAGTATGACTTGGTGAGTTGCTAAAATCCTACTGAGTTTAATAATAATTTACAAATGGATCAGTCATGCTAAAGCTTTGTGTTCTGTTTGTGGTGCTGTAGCTGGTCAGTAACGCAATCCAGTTTCTGGCCTCAGTTTGCGAGAGACCACATTACAAGCATCTGTTTGAAGACCAGAATACATTGACAAGCATCTGTGAAAAAGTTATTGTTCCCAATATGGAATTCAGAGGTAACTTTTTGAGACGTAAATTTTGAAAAACACACCAAAAATCTAACTAATTATTGTGACATGTTGCTTTGTAGGACTAAGAATTGAATACCTTAGTGCTAGTTTCAAGCCCAAGTTTCTGCAGCAGATTGCTGTCCTGTGGGCTTTGTAGAATTGTATGAATATACCTAACTTTTCATGTTGAAATCCCAGTGGAGGAAGTCTAGGTCATGTGCCACCAGTAAATTTCTACAGTTAAAGTGAGTATCTGAATAATTCAAGGAGCCTAAATAGGCAAGAATACCATGCCTACCAAATTGTAGTGTTTAGTTCTCCAGGTTTTGATGGCTGTGTTGATTCTATATTTAAAATGCAGTGGAAATATATTGCAGTGAAAGGAAGCTTCCCTCTCCTAAGTCTATGACTCTGAAAGCCACCTGGTGTTGAGTATGTGTTAGGGGTTTTTCTTTGAATCAATACATCAGCCCATGGGTATGAAAGACTAATTTGTGGGACAGAAGTTAAACAAGACTAGTCTGGCTGGATATTTCTTATTAATTAATATTAATGTTATAAAAGGGTCCTTGGGAAAAAATAGCAAGTTGGTGATTCTTTTACCATAAAAAACAGAGACTTCAGTACTTCACCTTCCATGTATTTTATATTTTCAGCGGCTGATGAAGAAGCATTTGAAGATAATTCTGAAGAGTATATAAGAAGGGATTTGGAAGGATCTGGTAATCCACAGATTTATACTTAGAATACTTGGTCTTTAAATATAGTTCTAAAGAGCTGAAGCAATTTACTGAAGCTTTTGTAACTTCATTTTGAAATTGAGAAGGTTTCCACACACACCCCCAGCTGGATTTTATCCAGTCTGTGATCAAGTCTACTGTCACGATATGCTCGTCACAGAGTGGTTTGAACAATGTTTTTATAGGGCTTCTTCCTTAATTGGATTGGTATGTCTTCTGCACTGCCCACATTCTCATTTCAGCAAATACAGCCTGTAAGTCAATCCTGAGTAGCAGCCAGTTGTGTATTTAGTTCCTGTGCGTGGAGTTTTAAATAACAGGGAGAGACTCTTGATGTTTAAACTGAAATTCTGCCTGGGGTTGCATACAAGCTGTGCTCAGGCCAGCTGGCCAGCAGCCAGGCTGGGATGTGGCATGTGTTCAGAGCAGTGCTTGCCCAGCTGCTGGACTGCTGGGGGAGGCCAGGCCAGGGCCCAGTGAGCCAAACCTGCCTGTGTGTGACAGGGCTGGGCCACCAGCAGTTCACTGACAGACACTTAGGAAGTGGTGGCATTTCGTAATGGATTGAAGAAATTACCCTAGGCTTGCAGTGGAGGACAAAACTTTTTTGAACTTTTTTCAAGAAAAATCATTCTTATCCAAGATTGGTTGCATTTCAGGTATTTGTGAATTTTTTTTAAAAAAATGTCCCATCAGGTGTGGTGGGCCAGCAGCTGGCTTGTGCTCCAGCCTGCTGCAGTCTGTTGGGGGAGAGAGTGGGAGGGGTGAAAGTGAGAAGACTCACGGATAAAGACAGTTTAAGTGAAAGAAGGGTAAGGAAATGGGAGAGAAGTTACTGACTCACCACTGCCCACAGGCAGACTTTTGCCCAGCCTGTCCCTGAGCAATGGCTGCTTCCCTCAGTTTTAATTTCTGAGCATGTCACACAGCATGGAACATCCAGCTGGGAAGGCAAAGCAAGAGGAAGAGGAAGCGCTGACATTGTGACAGTGTCCTTCAGCAACAGCCAAACCCTGGGTATTACCAGCAGCTTTAGTCATTGGTACCAAACACGGCACCAAATGGGCCATGAGGGAGAAAATGAACTCCCTCCCAGCCAGAGCCAGTGCATTTGGTGCAGAATGCCAAGCCAAAGCCAGCCCCATTGCTCAGGGGCAGGTGTCCCTTCTCCTTGGGGTACAGGCAGTCCAGTGTGACAGTAAATAAAAGGCTTACAGCTGTTCTTACCCAGCAGTGTGGAGGGTTGCAAGAATTAACATGGGGTGTGGCTGTAACTTGAGAAGCTGTTACTGTTTTGGTTATTATGTTTATGAATATGAAAAGCTGTCTGCTTTCTCCTATCCTAAGAATCTTTGGTTCTCATGCAGATATTGACACCAGGCGCAGAGCAGCTTGTGATCTGGTCAGAGGCTTGTGCAAATTTTTTGAAGGACCTGTGACAGGGATTTTTTCTGGATATGTTAATTCTATGCTGCAAGAGTATGCAAAGAATCCATCTGTTAACTGGAAGCACAAAGATGCAGCTATTTACCTTGTAACGTCTTTGGCATCCAAAGCTCAAACACAGAAGGTACTTGTAGGTTGTATTGTATCTGTCTTCATTCAGATAATTCGGTGCAGGTGATCCTGCCCTTGGTGTAAGTTGCTTCAGAAAGGGAGTAACTGTGTGTGCAGTAGCTCCTGTTGAGATGAAAAGCTGCCCTTTACATAATCCCATCACAGTTGGTGGTGTATGGCCTTCAGGAGGATGGGGCACAGCGTGGCCCTGTGGCAGGCCTGACTGGCATGTGGGGCCCAGACAGACAGAGAAACAAAATCCTGCCTCAGCTCTGGAACCTCTGAGCTCTGAGTGGTCCTGAGGCGGTCTGGAAGCCATGGAAGGCAAATAGAGCTTTACAGAAGATGATCAGAAGTTAAGCAGACTAAAAAGGATTTAAATGACTCTTGGAGTTCTTGTCATGATGTTTCCCAATGTTTCCTGCTATTTGAATGTTTGATTTGTGAATGACACGTGAATGCTAATGATGGCTGGAAATGGATCTCATTACTTGCTGGGGAGAAAGCAGCTAATAGGCCAGAGACACTGAGAAAGCACAGTTGGGCTAACCTGTGTCTGCAAACAGGAGCATTGTATCAAATGTCCTATAGAAAAGGTTTACATGTACTACTAGATATTTTAAATGCTGTTACAGTTCAAATCTCAGTGTCTTTACAAGACAGATTTGAGGCAAGCACAGTAAAACGTGTACATAATTTTATGCAATTTTGCTGAAGGTTCTCAGTCTTTTCTTGAAGCCAGGTGTGTACTGCTGCCCAGCAGCTGTTGGTGATGCGTAATGGGAACCAGCCTGGTAGCATTTGGGAAACTGCAAAGTTTGTGTCTTTTTCTGTTTGTGCTATTTAATGGCAAATATAGACAAATTTAGAACACTTGATTGAAAAATCTCCATCAAAAAGTCCTGGTTTAAAAAGAGGATGCATTTTTTGTAGGAGAAAACTAATAGTAATTTATTTTTTTTTTTAATGAGTAGGAAAACTAGCAGTTTATATGTCAACATATAAAAATAAGAGTTGTTTTTTGCTTCTTCCAGCATGGAATAACACAGGCCAATGAACTCGTTAATCTGACAGAATTCTTTGTGAATCACATTCAACCTGACTTAAAGTCTGCTACTGGTAAGCTAATGTTAATTTTGCTATGGTATTTTTGTGTGATATATCATAACCGTGACAGAAACCATTGTTTGTGAAGTCTCAAGCACTCCTTTATCACCATCTCTGAGACAGGCTGCTCACACCTGGCACAGAGGAATTAATTTTGCTTGGCCAGCAGTGAAGGAGCTGTTGCAGCGAGAGGGATTGCCACCTTACCACCTGCTCTCTGCAAGATCAGGGCATGGATACATGTTGCCATCAGCTACTTGCTTAAACTTGTTGAATCAAAGTAATTTGATTTCTGTATTTGAGACCTTATGGTAAACTTCTGTGCTCTACAAAACCTTGAGAAGTTAAAATACTGAGGCCAGGTTGTACAGCCCTTATTGATGAGGTTGTGGATGTCTAGATTTAAACCCCATGGTTTATTTTATGCTCCAGCAATTATCTTGCTACATCTAAGGAATAGTGAGTTGTCTTGAAATGTGTAGTTGAAGGCTGCTAAAATGGAAACCAGAAGATGAAATGTCATCTGAGCTGGACTGTACTTTTAATGGTACTGGGATGTGATTTGTACCTAAAACTGATATTCCAACAGTGCCCAAAGTGCAGGAGCTAAGAAATGTAGAAAAACATTGCCTGTATTATTTTCTACAGGGGAAAGTTATTACTTAGTGTCAAGTGTCACCTGTATATATAGTACATGTTCAGTAATCACATTCGTATGAGAAGGATCAACGAAGTTTGCATATTTTTCTATTTCAGTGAATGAATTCCCCGTGCTAAAAGCAGATGGTATCAAGTATATCATGATTTTTAGAAACCAAGTAAGTTTTTCTTTTACTCTTAAGGAAAAACATATTGTAGGTTGTTACTTTATACTTGCAAGCCTAATTTATTGCACTTGGCCATATGCTAACTCAACAGGTGTTTGATAGTCATATACAACACTTTATGCTGAATTTTTAGTTTAGAAAGTAAATGATATTGTTATAAATATCCAATTAACATGTAGTGTGTATGCTGTCCATATGCTGTGGGAACACTGAATATCTTAGCTGCATAATTCTGTGACACACTCAGCCTTTTCCAAGTCAGTGTTAGTCCACATACCCTTGATTACTTGTATCATGGCAGTAGTTGTTAGAGTACAGCAATCTTGTCCTTTACCTTTTCTGATTCATGTGATGGGATGAGAAAATATGTTGCATATTATTCTAAATTCTACATTACCTTTATTAATTTCTTATGAAATATCTGTGATTTGGGGCTTTAAACCTTGTTATGTTTAATTACCTGTTAGGACAAAGTAAAATGGAAAGGAAAATATGCATTAGGATTATCTGCACTTACAGCCAATCCAGTGTACCACTGGTGTTCAGGGGAAGTCAGGAGCAGTGACAGAAGTGGCTACCTCCTGGTTGTCAGGATGTGAAGCAGCAGCAGGAGGAGCCTCCCAAGATGCCTCCCTCTGCCAAGCTCTGCCTGTCACTGATGAGCTTGCTTGTGCTCTAGAGTCGAACCATCTGTATTTTTTAATGTACTTCTGATTTGTTGCTATACTTTTGTAGGTACCAAAAGAACAACTCCTGGTGTCTATTCCTCTCTTAATCAATCATCTCCAAGCAGAAAGTATTGTGGTCCACACCTATGCAGCCCATGCTCTTGAAAGACTGTTTACCATGAGAGGGACAAACAATGCTACCCTGTAAGTGTTCAAGCAGAAATAAATCCATTGCTACCTAGATGTTGTGTATTAAGGATGAGATATTCCTGTAGGGGATCCTTTGTGTCATATATTGTGGTATTGTACGAGGCTTGAAGTTTGTGACTCTTTCATCATTAAAGAGCTGTGTTTCACTTAACAGCATTACAGCTGCAGAAATGGCACCGTTTGTAGAAGTGCTGTTAACAAACCTTTTCAAAGCTCTGACACTTCCTGGCTCATCTGAAAATGAATACATTATGAAAGGTAAATGCCTAATGAGTCCTGCAATATAAGAATAACTTGGTTAACTTGAGGTAAAGGCTTACAGTTACAGGTTCCTGATATTTTTATTTGCAAAACTTATTTTAGGCAAATGTGTTGAAGAGCCTGCAATTACTTACCAGGCTGTATCAAGTCGTCTTTGACTAAATTGATGGTACCAAAGAGAAACACTAAACGTAATGGTACTGTGGGAATATTTCTCACATGGTAGTCTTGTAGTCAGGACAGCTACCTGGACAGCATCAGGGGAAGATCTGAACAGCGTGGTCTTGGCTAGTGAGAGGATAGATCTGATCATGGCTAAGAGGATGCTGAGATCTGGGGCTTGCCCAGGATGAGTGATGGCCTTTGTAAAGTTACTTTATCTGCTGTGTTCATCTGTAGAATGGGAATAAGGATGTTTGTTGTATGCTTTGTCACGATTATAAATTGAATGTTCTTGCAGCAGGTGCTCTTTCATTCTGTACCTAATTCCTTGGGATCCTATTTTAACAGTAAAAGGTAAAGGATTTAGGCATGTGTTGAGTGGCAGAAGTGTATTTTGTCTTCAGAAGCTAAAATTTTGTGTTTCTTTGCAGCCATCATGAGGAGTTTTTCTCTGCTACAGGAGTCCATAATTCCATACATCCCTTCTGTCATCACACAGCTCACACAGAAACTGCTGGCTGTCAGTAAGGTAAAGAAACAGAGCAAAAAGATCACCTTTTACTTTTTAGAGCAGTCTTGCTGAGGACTTACATGTACCTTGTTGGTGGTGTTCTGTTAGAATACTCTAAATAGTTCACTATTTTCTGACACAACTAATTTGAAACAGCATTCTAGTGAGGTGCTGCCTTCCTTTCAGAACATATTGTCAGAGTATACTCCCTGCTCTCATCTGAAATTTAGAAGCAGCATATGACCCTTTTCTGTAGTGCTAGTTTGTTGTAGTATAATGCTTGCTTGTGCAAAGGCCACCAATACAATTATCTGGTTTTATCACAGCTCCTGTATTCTTTGCCCATTAAACTTCTGAAGCTAATAATAATTGGCATTGAAATGTGGGATTGAATTAAATAAATTACCCTTCTGCTTTCGTTGGTAAAATTCTCTTAGTTTTTTATTTAGACTTGCCAAATTCTTAACCATTGACAGTAGGGAATGATTTAGAATACCTTCACTGACTGTCCAGAAAACTGCTTCTCTGTGTAGTTTAAACTCAACTGCAGCTTATAAGGACTATTCAATAGAAAATTGACTGGACACTCAGAAGATTGAAAAATAATGTTTTTGTTGTTTTTGTTCTGTGATATTATAACTGTTTGCTAGTTTATATAGAGCTTCTGAAAAACACCTGCTACAAAAATGCTTTAAGGACCTCTTCAGAGGTTTTTATGTTTTAGAGGTCTTTACGATTGCTTTTATCTGTGGAATTAATTTTGTAAGCATATTAATACATAAGTTACAAGTATCCCTAGTCCGAAATGCTACTTTATTCTTCAGTTGAAATAAAAAATACATTTAGCAAAATAGGTGACTTGTCTGCAAGTTAGGGTTGATTTATCTGTTTATAACTCGTTTTCAGAATCCCAGCAAACCTCACTTCAACCATTATATGTTTGAGTCCATCTGCTTGTCGATAAGGATAACGTGCAAGGCAAACCCAGAGGCTGTGGCGAGCTTTGAGGAGGCTTTGTTCCTGGTGTTCACAGAGATCCTGCAGAATGATGTGCAAGGTAAGGACAGTCAGGGATTGCCTGTGCTCTCACTGGGATTGGCTGCTAAGGATTTACCTTACGGCAGGATTTTTGTAGCACAGGAAATTCAAGAGGAGAAACAACATTTTCACTGTCTGAAAGTGTTCAGATCGTTCCATAGGGTATGTCAACAGCATTCGGTTACTTTAAATTGCATTATTAAAATATCTAGTAATCACTACTCTTAATGCTATTCTTAGTTCTGTTGCCTTGTTTCTAGTAGTTTGTTTTTTATGTTCTGAAACAATAACGGGTAGAGGAAATAGAAAATGTATACATGCATTGCTTGCTAATTTTTTGAATAATTACATTTGGGAAGATAATGTTTCTTCAGAGTTTTATTTATTGAAATCTTTGTGATAATATCATAAAATTGTGGGTTTAATCCATAGATGTGTGGTGTCTGGGAACTGACAGTGACCATGTTCTCTGACTTTGGAAATGTTATCGTTTCTCTTCCAGAGTTCATTCCTTATGTGTTTCAAGTGATGTCCCTACTTCTAGAAATGCATAAAAGTGAAATCCCATCATCCTATATGGCATTGTTTCCCCATCTGCTCCAGCCAGTTCTCTGGGAAAGGACAGGAAACATTCCCCCTCTGGTCAGGCTCCTGCAGGCTTACCTGGAGCGGGGCGCCAGCACCATCGCCAGCGCCGCCGCTGACAAAATCGTGAGTTCTGGGGCAGTCACCTCGAGGTGACCTGGGCTTACAGACTGTGAGCAACTCCAGCAAACTGCTGCATTTGTGCAGAACTTGGTGCTTGCGTACAAAGGCAAACTAATACTCTGAATGTAGCTCTTTGGCTGCTTTTCCATTATGTGGATAAAATGGATTCTAGACTATCGTGCTTTTGTGAACTGAGATGAAAAATTCCTGGTCTTAGTTCTTGCAAGCAGATAGGTTTCCATGGTTCTCCTGTCTTGTTTGCCTCATGTTAAACACATGGATAATGAGACCTCTCAGGTTCTGTTCAGAACAGTCTTGAGAAGAGTGAGAAGAAGCCAAAATGTGCCTTCCTTGACCTGAACCACAAAAACTGAATCCTGCCTTAGGTTATGAAGGCTTTTGCCTTGGAGTATGCCTTAAATGGTAATGGTCAATTTTCTGGTAAGTCACATAAGAAGAATTGTTGTCTAGGGTTTTATATCTGCTTTTCTTGCAGCCTGGATTGTTGGGTGTGTTCCAGAAGCTGATTGCCTCTAAAGCTAATGATCATCAAGGGTTCTATCTTCTAAACAGTATCATCGAGCATATGCCTCCGTGAGTATGAGCAGAAATTACATTTAAAGCTAACTTCTGTAGACTTTAGTTCTGAAGTTTATAACCATGCCAAATGTTAATTTTTAACAACTGAAAACATCACATTTTTCAGTCAAATAGATTTGAACAATTCTATACATGTTTTCTGTGAAGTGGCATCAGTAAAATCCTAGTGTGAATTGAATAACTATCCTTTTAAATTTCCAGTGAATCAGTTGACCAGTACAGGAAACAGATCTTCATTCTGCTATTCCAAAGACTTCAAAATTCCAAAACAACAAAATTTATCAAAAGTAAGTTCCTTGCTCTGTGGAAAGCTCTGGTGGCAGCAGCAATTCAGAGGTGCAGCTGCACAGAACAAGTGTCCTGTTGTGCCCCTGGATACGCGGACTGAGGGACAGGGGTGACTCCAAGGACTTGCTCCAAATTATTTTGTCACCAAGAGGGGTGTATGGACCAGTCACCATAACAGGTGACACTTCATGAAAATTAAGGGAATGGAATTAAAATAATGTACTGGCCTTGGTAATTCTCTTCCTTTCCTAGTGTATGATGTCATTATCTGAAAATGACTCCATTTAATCTCCAACCAGTAGCAGCAAACTTTCCCTCTGATGCAGCACAGCAATACTGACCACCAATAGTGTCCTGTTACCTGTAGCTGTATTTTGGCACTGTGAAATACTCCATGCTTTTGTGTCATTTTGGCCTTAGTGTGACTAAATTTATTGATAAGGTTTTATGTTAAACTGGAAAGGCTGTGACAGATTGTTGAAATACATATTCTCGTTATTAATGCTGTCACAAGAAGATTGTCATACTTACTAAATTATTTTAATGATACAATCATTACACAAATTATGCAGTGTTCATTACTTAACCCTGTAAAATCTAGTTAATGTCACCTGATAGGAACAAGAACGATAGAGTTGCTTATAATGGTCTTCCACAAAGCTGAAGTGGTGCTTTTAATATACTGCACCTGTGCAAAGAGGTTCATACCTCACCTCACAGCCTGCACTGTGTGAAGTTTTCTGCTAAAAGTAGAGTTTTTGGAGGAATTTCTTTGGTTCCTGATCTGAAAAAAATTGCAAATGGCTTTTCTAATGCTTTTTATAACTGCTGTAAGGGAAAAAGGAATGACTCGTCTTGTTGTACCACCTTTTTTGTGTTGTGGTTCTGAAAAGATCAAGATCAGTTTTTAGGCAAATTTCAAGGCAGCAAATTCATGTACTTCACTTAAACTGAACACATATAAAGACTGCCATTTCTATCCCCTTGAAAAACTTGCTGGAATGTGTTTTGCTTCTGACTCTAAAGCTATTCTTTTGTTTTCACGTTGAGTCTTACTTTGACTTTTTTCTTGTTACAGGTTTCCTTGTCTTCATTAATTTGTATTGTGTAAGATACGGGGCATTAGCTCTGCAAGAAATATTTGACAGCATACAGCCAAAGTTAGTATGTTGTGTTTGTTTGGGTTATATTAAAACTGCTGTGTTACTTTTATCTTTTGAAGTAAGAAAAAGTTGTTTGTTTAGCTAGACTGTCAGACTACATTTTTCACTAATTTGACTCACCAAATGTTTCTCTTAATGTGGTTCATTTATTTATCCAGAAAGTCTTGTTTTTCTGAATTTCTGACCACAGTTCCTCATTGATAGTAAGGGTTAATCTAAGAAGATTATAATAAAGGAAAGATTGATGATTTTACTCGTTATGCTTTTGAAAACTTCGTATGTGCAAATGTCTACTGGAATAGGGCAGCATCTGCCCTAACAAAATTATCTGCTTGTCCCTATTTCCTAGTGATTCATATTGTTTCTCTTTTGTCACCACAAGGCTGGTAAGGCTTTCTAACACTTTTTCTCTCAATGCCACCATAGGATGTTTGGAATGGTGTTGGAGAAAATTATAATTCCTGAAATTCAGAAAGTGTCTGGACAAGTTGAAAAGAAAATCTGTGCTGTTGGCATTACAAAAATATTAACAGAATGTCCTCCCATGATGGACACTGAGTACACCAAGCTGTGGTAGGTACCACATTTCGTCAGGTTGTGCTAGTGAGGCTGATTGAGTTATTGAAAATGATCTCAGACCAAAATACATCCTCAAAGGAAACTCCACTGTGATCTCAGGCTCACAAAGCCATTTTAGGGTTCTGATACTGCTTCTGTTTCTCAGCAAACAAAACTGTATATTCAAAGACAATGGCAGATCTTGTTTGAGATGGTTTTGGTGGAGATAACCTGGATTTGGCTAGCTGGAACTGCATTTAGGGAAATATACTGCTTTCCTCCAGCTTGTACTCTTTCTGAAAAGCTAGGCCCAGTTTTGACTTGTACCTCTTTTAGGAGACCTGAGCATATTCATAACCTGACAGAGAAACTGTAATATCTTAGCTTGAGAGTGGAATTTTGGGGAAAGCCACCAGGGAAGTTTGATTGTCAACCAGTCCAGCAGTCTGGCATGCCAGGTAGTTTGAATTTGGTGGCAATCACTGGATCCCAGACTAGATCCCTGAATTAGAACTTTTTTTTTAAAATTAACTTAGAGAAATGTTGTGTTCTGGAAAATCATTGCTCTTTTTAGGTATGTTTCATGATTATTTGATCTGATAAATGCATACATTGCTCATGCTGTTGATACCCAGATTATGCCTGTAAAATATTCAGACCCACAGTTCTTCTGGTTCAGCACACCTTGGGCATTTACAATTTCAGTAGCCCAGCAAGTACCTGCAAAGGCTAAATTATAAGGGGTTCCAAATAATTTGAGCATCCTTGTAAAATACATCCTGCCCTAACATATTCTAAGCACTTCAGTTTTGCCCTCCCCTCTTTGCTCCCAGGATTCCTTTGCTGCAGGCCCTCATTGGCCTCTTTGAGCTGCCTGAGGATGACACCATCCCTGATGAGGAACACTTCATTGACATAGAAGATACTCCAGGCTACCAGACTGCATTCTCCCAGCTAGCCTTTGCTGGGAAAAAAGAACATGATCCTGTAGGTCAAATGGTGAACAATCCTAGAATCCATCTGGCACAGTCTCTCCACAAACTGTCTACAGCGTGCCCAGGCAGGGTAGGTGACTTGTACCCTTGCATATTGATGCTGCATTCTGCAGAGAAGAAATGCCTTTGTGAGAATGGGTCTCTTTGCTAATGTTTCATAATCAGCAAAATGAAGTAGGTTATTAGTAGAATGCAAGATTGTGCTGTATTTTATTCTTTACTGGAATATAGCTTTTGTAAGGTCTTAGGAGCCTTAGAAAGGCCTTACTTTCACAGCATTTTATTTTGCAATAAGCTTAAATATGCCGTTTTTAAAAAGAATATTTACACACTTGATGGTCTACAACTAGTACGTATCTGGAGTTCAATTGGTTGCATGTACTTGGGTAATTCAGGCAGCTCATATAAAATCAGACAAGGTGCGTGTACAGTTAACTCTTTTAGCCCATAGCATCTTTGTTTTGCCCAAGATTTTGGTAAGTGAAGATTGCCTGAGAGATCAGCTGCTTTCCCTGAGGATAACTGCTGCTCTGTGTGTGACTTTGTAGGGCCTGTGGTGGCAGGGGGTTCCTGTTGTACTCACTGGCACCTCTGCCCCACCCTGTGCTTTCAGGTTCTGTCCATGCTGAGCACCAGCCTGAACGCAGAAGCTTTGCAGTATCTCCAAGGATACCTCCAAGCTGCAAGTGTGAGTCTGCTCTGAACTGCAGACACTCCACAAGCAAGATCAAAGCGGGTTTGTTGTGCAGGAGGTTGACACTGACTTTTTTTATAGCAGAGCTCAGATAAAATGAAAAAGATACTTGAAATTGTATTGCAGATTCCATCTTGTAAAAGATAAGTGTGGCTTTAAGCTGAAACTGAAGAATTTGATGGTTTGTGTACTCATAGATAAAGGTGGCTAACTTCCATTCCCAGTTTAATTTCAAAGGGAATCGTCAGAGCGGTTTGTTACGGCATCAATTTGAAATCTGCATCTGCAGTGTTTGGATCATATTTGGAAATGTGTGGAGAGCACTGGCTGTAGAAACTCACTTCAGTCACTAAAATTCCTTTCCATTTTAATGTTGTCCTTTGTATTTCTTTTGTCTTTCCTTAAACTTTATCTAAATTGTGAATAAATAAGAAGTACTTGTTTAAAATGCCTGTCACTATGCACTTACTGTTTTAGAAGAATATAGTTGTTTTTAAAAAAGATGTTTTATGCTTAGAATATGAAGTAGTGGGACTGTGAGGGTTTTTATTTGATAAATTAGGTACATTGTAGGATCATACAGAGCAAATTTAAAACCGGGAGAAGAGCAGAGCTGTTGCCACTCTTGACACGCACCAACAGGCAGGCACATCCCTTCTGGAACAGGTCGTGTCAGTACCAGGCAGTGAGGGCAGGTGGCCTTCCCTGGGGGCAGGGATCAGGCTCCAGCTGGGCTTTTCCTGCTCTGATCTTCGAGTCAGCTTTAACTCGGCTCTTCTCCCTGTCTGCTCACAGATGTACTGGTGAGGTTTGGTGGCCTTGAGTGCATCAGGGGCACTCCTGCTTGTGGCTGCTGACGTGAGTGTTGTGTGTTCTCAGGGGGCCTGGGCACTCGGCTCCAGGCTGGCCTTTCAGAGGTGTACAGCTGGAGACACGGAGTGCCAGAGTGGCTGTGGCTGCATTGCTGCCAGCTGTGGCTGCATTGCTGCCAGCTGTGTGCAGCTGTACTCGCCAGGGCTGCAGCCTTGTGCTGGGCCGTGTCTGACTAAAGGCTCCTGCAGGTCTGTCATTACCAGGACTACGTGTGGGTCTTATCTAGAGTTGGAGTCACTTTTCCTTTCCCCGCCCCGTGTTTGGAAATGTGAGATTTTTCTTTGTTAAATGTTCGTCCGTGGTTGCGCTGCTGACATCCGCGCTCCCTCCTGCCTCGGCCCTGCGCTGGCCCCGCTGGGTGACCGGCGCGGCAACGGCTGCGCCCGCTCGTCTCGTTTCTTTTCCCGTAACGCGCAGATACGAGGAGAAAACCGGTATTTTATAGAGCGTGGCCGCTTTTCGTGCAGGGAGAAGCCGTGAGGGCACCGGGCCTGCGGGGGGGGAAGCGAGCGGGGCCGACCCGGCCGGGGCGGGGCCGGAAGCGACGGCGGATACCGTTACACACACACCCGCCCCGCCCCCC
>WEIU01017736.1:198732-216869 GCA_013389925.1 Aegithalos caudatus
CTCCCGAGCCGCGGCAGCCGGTCGGGCTGTTGGGACAGCACGTGCGGGTGCGGTGACAGCAGCGGGGACGGCGCCAGCCCCTCCTGGCACAGCGGAACGGGCAAGCCCGGCTTTCCCCTTCTTCCCACCGGGTCTGGCAGCCGTCGCTGCGCCCCGATCACTTCTCCCTGTTTCCTGAGCAGAACAGGAGTTTTTCCTGAGATGTAAAGCAACAAGTTCCGTTTAAACCTTTCCCGTGCCTGTGCTGTCCTGGAGACAGAGCAGCTCGGGGTTGTCCGCCCGGGGATCTGCACCCGGTAACGCCAGAGCCGTTCCACGATGCCTTCATTTGCTGGGTCCTTCTGTCCTTGCTTTTCTGGCGGACTTAGGGAAAAACTGGGAGGAACATTCTTTGGAATGTCAGTGAAGGCTAGGTGTATATATATATACACACATATCAATGAAATAAAATATCTGAATGAAGACTGTTGTCTGCTTTTGGAACGGTATATTTGTAAAATCTTATTTTGTCTAACTAGAACGTGCAGGTGTACTGCACAGTTCCCTTGCTCAAACTGGAGGCAGTCTTCTGGGGTTGTTTTTTTTAATGCTAGCGGACATGAGAATTTGAGTTCTGATTATGCAGCCCTGGCTGCAATGTAATAAATTGGTTTCTGGTTTGTCTCTTGATTATCGTATACGTGCAACAAATGTCGTTGATCTAACTTTTACAGAGATTCACTGAAACTGTCACATCTTGATGAGAATGTAAAGAGCCCAGAGGCTCAATTTTTTACTGTATTTTCTATTCTCTGAAGTTGGATAACAAACATATTTCAAAACTCTTCTAAAAGGATGCATGCAAGAAACAATTTCTTTTTATATTGTTATTTTAAGCAGCCACTCTGTTCAGAGTTTTTCATAACATGGATCCTGTTTCACTATCAGTACAAGTCAGTCAAAATGTGTTTTGTGGCAAAATTATTCATAGGTTGAAATAAATTTGAAGTGGTGTGACTGTACAAAGTCAGAGCAAAACTGGAAATTGCTTAACGTTTAGTGTTTGTGCCCTTACCAAAGAGAGTAGCATCTTTTTCTACAGTGTTACTTTTGGGATGGAGCCTGTCTTGCAAAAATGTTGCAGAAGATTTATCTAAGAAGAAAACATTGTTCAACCAGTATTTTACATTTTGTGCAAATAGCCTTAAGTCTGTAAAATTTAGTCTTTGTTTATCAACGTTTAGTGAGTATTTGTTTGGACTTTCCAGTTGTAAATGGATGCTCTTGAACATTGTTGCAGCAGTTTGAGAATTTTATGCTGTATGTTACAAAGCTACCCCTAATGTGGGTTTTTTCAAGGTATTTTAGGTAACAGAGCATCTCAACAAATCTCCTAGAATTTGAGGATATTTATTTTCTGTGCCACAAAATAGTTGAGTGTGGGACAAGAGACTCAGCCACCACACTGGAGTTATTTAAAACTCTTTAAAAGCAGGAGGAGAGAGGGAATCGTTCCTGTTGTATTTAGGAGTGAACACACTGATGTATCCCCAGTCTGCACGCAGGGGAGAAGAAGCGAGGGGTGATGGTGAATTGTGTGTGAGCTGGGCCTGGTGCCTCTCCAGCTCCACACTGCCCCAGGGCAGGGCTGTGGGGGCTGAACCCCTGGGTACCTCACCTTTGGCAGGGATGGGCTGGGGGCTCGTGTCTGTGAAATGAGGGTGAATGAACTTTCCTGCTTGAGAACAGTTTGTTGTTGACAAGGAGCAAGCCTTGCTCCATGGGCTGCTGAGTGCCCCCGTGCACTGTGTCATGGAGCTTCTGCTCTTCAGAGGGGAATCAGTGCTTCCTGTAACGTTTCATTTCCTATGGCTAAACCTGCTTCTTGGACATGGTTTGTCACGTGGCTTTCATTTGGTGATGTCAGGAAGCCCTTGTAACATGAACCTGGTGGTTGTGTCTGGCACTTTCCTGCTCCTCGGGCTGCTCTGCCGGGGGCTGTGGAGCAGCAGTGGTGGCACTGGGGACACGGCTGCTTCCTGACAAGAGCACAAGAGGAATGTCAGGACACCTTTCCCTGTGCTGGTCCTGGCAGTGAATGAAGCCTGTTCCTCTGAGGGTTTAGTCTCTTGTATTTGCAAGTGGTTTCACAGAGTTCAGAGCCAGCCTGTGGCAGGACCCAGGTGAGATGCTGTGCTGCCAAAGCTGTTACCTGATGCAGCCAGGCCCTTGTGTTCCTCGGGTAGGAGGTGGGAAGGTGCTGCTCCAGCCAGGTGCACAGCAGGGTGTGCAGTCCTGGGAATGCAGCCCCAGAGGGACTCAGAGTGAAGTGCGTCCATCCCTCTGCAGTGGCAGATGTGCCAGCCCCTTCCTCCTGGATATCTATCAAGGACCTCTGTCACCAAGGCAGGGCACTTCAGGGTGACTGTCAGGAATGGTTTTCTTGATGCATTTGCAGCCCATTGCCTCTCATTCTGTCATTTTAACCATAAAGAACAGATTGTTCTTTTCCACTCCAAAATCCTTTCAAGTACGTGACCTGCTGGTTCTCAGGCCCCAGCCATCCCTCTTCTCTTTAGAATACACAAGTTCAGATCTCCATTAGTGTTCCCATAGGCCGTATTTCTCTGAAGCTGGGTGTTCTGGGCTTTTGCTTCTTTTGCATGGGGTGCACAGGGGTGCAGGGCTGCAGCTGAGGGCTCCGTGTCTGAGCGCGGGGCAGGACTCGTGCAGACCTCGCTCAGGCTGCTTCTCATTGCTGCATCTCAGGCTGGGATGGGCTTTTTCTACAGCAGCCTGGCACATCAGCTTGTGCAGGAAGGTGGTGCTGGGTGTGGCTGTTGTCTCTGCTGGTGGCCACCAGTGGTGTCTGGCCACGGTGACCAGCGGGCAGTGCCTGCCTGGTCCCTTGGGCCCGTTCTGCTGAGGTCAGGGGGCTCCTTCTGGGCAAGGCTACCAGGAATGGCTGGGGGAGAAAATTCTCTTGTCTTTATGCAACTTGGTCTTGACCCTGCAAATATCATCCATTTCCTTGATTAGCCTCCAGAAAACCCTCTAGAAGAGTTGAGCTGACCGTAATCCTCTTGTGCTCCCTCTTCACTCTCCTGTTGGCAAACAACGGGTGTGATGCCAGCCTGGCCCGGGCTCTGCAGCCTCCTTGGTTCTACAGGAGAGCTGCTCACAGCCCTAGGAGTCAGCCTAAGAGTTTGAATTGCCTGCCTGAAGTAAATGCAAGAGCTCAGTCCTCTTCTAACTCTAATCAAGATTGAGCTCTCCCCCATTTTGTGGCTGGGAATGATGCTGCTGGCATCTGCACACAGTTGGCTTAGGCATGGAAAAGAAGGATTAAACACTTTGGGCTATATTTGTAAGCAGAATAAAATAGGTTTTGATTTCCATTTAGAGCAGTCCATGCAGTGACAGGTTTCATATGTAGCACTGAGATGATTTTATTCTAAAATGGTTTTAGGCTATTTGTGAGTGAAATCATTAGATAGGACATGTAGCCAAAAGGTAGAATTTATATCAATTTTTGCAATGAATAGCTACCAGAGTTCCTCAGTTTGTGGCTTGCTTTTGGTTTGGCTTTGTGAATTAAGGTCTGGGTCTAATTTTGGGAGCTGATCTCTAGGGCTCTTGAAGAAGAGCTCACTACAGAAGAACTGGAAGCCTCACTACAGAATGAAAATTGGCAAGTGACTCTTGTAATTCTGCAAAGAGCACAACTGTGAGATTCCACTGCTTGGTGAGAAACATCACTTGATGTTGGGGAAAGAGCAAGGAAGATTCTTGGATCAGGTTGGAAATTCTGCTTGGAAAAGCAGCTGTGTTGAGCAGTGTGTCACTAGTATTGGAAGGGTCATACAAGTCCTCGTGATCAAATAGGTGAAGCAAACTCAGTGTAGGGTGAGAGTTTCTCTACAGAAGACTTTTTTGTGCTTTTAGGAAGCAAAATGCTAACTCTGTCTTTTTCTTTCAGGCATTCTCCATCATAAATATCCTATTTAGAATTAAATACAAATCTTCACTCTCTGGATCTCCTAAAGGTACTGGAAACTTACTTAAAACCTTAAAGTTTCTCACCTTTCAATTTGCATTGTATTAAAAAAATAACAAGTTATGGTAAAACATGATTATCCATAGGAAATATTTGATTTTTGTTTGGTTCTCTGGCTTCTGTCTGCAACTCCTGTGTGAATTATAACAAAAAAAAAACCAAAACCAAAAAAGCAAACAAACAAAAACCCAAGAAAACTTTTATCTAAAAATTTTCCATTCTTTCTATATGAAGATCTCAATTTCTTTTTGGCTGAGTGGACCGGCCAATGTCACATCTTCGTGCATGTCTTTGGTTACCTTAGTGACTCCTGAACTTTGCATTTTAATGTGTTCAGAATTCCTGGGGATGTTCCAGTCATTGATGCACCAAAAGAAAATAAAAATGGAAGAACAAGCGATGAGCAGTCCTGTGTCACCTGGAAATCCATTGAAGTTTAGTATTGCCCACAGGCCAAGGGGATGTTTGGTGGCAGCCACCCCTGGGTGGGATCACCCTCAGTGCAACACTGTTGTGGTAACACTTCAAATCCTCCTGGAGGAACCAGCAAAAAGTAACTGTGGGCAGGTGGGAAAGGAGCAGGGCTGCAATCAGCTGCTGCTGAACCTTTGTCTTTCACCTCTCCTGGTTTTCTGAGTGGGCTTCACTTCCAGTATTGAGTAGGGATCACTTACTTACACCAGTAGATGTCTTGAAAAGGTTAAAGTATCTAACCCCTGATTATATGGAAAAATGCCCTGAAATTCTGGCATCTTTGTTCCTCTGTCCACTGAAACAGCTTTTGTGAGTTGCTCACTTCAACTTTTGCAATTATGGTGCTATTTTATGGATAGTTACAATTTTATAAGCCTGTTATAGGGTAAAGAGCATATTTCTTTGTAAAAGCACTGTAAATCCTTTCAGCATCCCCAAAAAACCTGTAGTTAAATGTGCAATGATGAACACTGAGTTCTCTTACCTGAATGAAATGCACCTGCACAGGTGAATGCAGACTCAAATGCCAGTTTGTTTTGTCAGATTGTTCTTTGAAGTTGCTTGTCTGAGGCCGTGGGATGTGCCTGGAGTCCCCACAGGTTTTGGTGAGCAGGGGCTGCTGTGGCCTGGGTGTCCCTGTGAGCAGTGGAGCTATGCTGGGAGGAGCTGGGCTCCTCAGTGCTTTTCTGCATCTGCAAGGCTTTGGTATAGTCTTTGCCAGGCAGTTATTGTTCTTGTGTTATATCTGAAAATTTTCACAGATTCTAGTGATGCTCTTGGGATTGAAACTTAGTGATTGTAAGATTATTACCCTGGGGTCTTATTCTAAATAGTTTTCTTCTTTGTCTTACAATTTCTTAGAGGTCCTTTAGACAGTCTCTGTGATGGCAGTCTCACAGTTATAATGCACCCAGTGTGTAACTGCTGCAAATTTAGAAGTCAAATACAGGATTTATTTTGAATATAATCTGCATGTGTGTCTTCTGAACTAAAGAGACCTGAACTGTTTTTGCTCTCTAGTAAAAACCAAGTTATCCAGGTGGTGGTGTGATAAGTCTGACATATTTATGATTTTTTTTCCCAAAGTAAAAATACTCCAGATCTTAGATTCGGTGGTGTATCTGTTGTTTTACAGTAGTTTCTTACCTCTTATTTAATAAATAATGAAATCTTTCTGTCCATGAATGTATTAATTTAGGTTCTCCTCTTAGGCTTGTTTTGTCAGTAACTAGCTAAAAACTTCCCTGTGACTCATTGCTGCTGCTCTCACATTTGGAAATCCATTCACAGGTTCAGAATTTGAAGCTCAGGGGGCACTAGTGGAGTTGTGTTGCTACTAATAGCCCCCTGCTGGTAGCTGGAGCAGTGATTTCTCCTTTTCACCTATAAGTTAGGAAAGAATAAACCTTTGTTCGGTGCCCTAATCAGATCTGCAGTGACTGGTGTGTGTATGCATGCGTGAGTGCATTTGTGTGTAAAATGGATTTACATGGCTGTAAAATGTATTTTTAATAAATAAATTAATACGTGGCTTGTAAGTGGATATGGACAGCTGACCTGTTCATGTCTATTTAGGTTCCACTGGCTGAACATGAAGATAATTTTGCATCCATGTGTAAGAGAAATCTAATACTGATTTGTCAGCACAGGAAGATGTGTCCCAGCACTGCCCATGGCTGGGGCACATCCTGAAATGGCCACAGGTGCCCAGGAGCACTTCCTGCACTTGTTTGTAGTGCTGCAGGGCCCAGGGACTCTAAACTGATGCTTGAACTGTGACTGGAGCAGGTCCTGGCTCAAACAGAAGTAACCTTCAGAATACATGTAGCTCATACAGCTTATGAACTCTTACAGCTTTGCTTTTCCCAGCCAGAGCTAATTCAGCATTTCCTGCTGGATTCCAGCTTTTTCACCTCATAAATGGCTTGGCACTCTTGGTGATCCTGGGGAAAAACTCTATGATAATAATAAAGAACGTACTCTCTAAATAGTTTATGTTTTTTGGTAAAGACTGCATTTATTTCTTGCCCTTCAAGTGAAAAATTTTAACTTGAAATGGTAGAATGCATGAAATGTAATTTGTCCGTGGAAGTTGCTCTTTGTTCAGTGTATAACCAGTGGCTCTGGGTGTAAGTAACAGGATTTGCTTCCTAAGTGGATTCTGTCATGGAGAAAAGAGATGGACAGGAATACACAAGCATAACTAAAGCTTCTGTGGCTGTAAGAAGTGTGAAACACGATGGGGCTGTGGAACTGTGCTGTGCAACTGGGTGTGTGAGTGACTAACTGCACCACGTGGGAACAATGGGGGCTTGGTTGAACAATGTTTCCCTTTTTGCTGATGGAGGAATCATTTCAGTAAGTTGTTAGAGAATGCTAAATATTTTGTATAATTTATTTTTCATCTTTACATTTTAGGTCAGCAATTTGGTGTCCAAAATTGGAGTTTGCCTGCGTTCAAAGCTGTTTGCCTACAATAATCTGCTCTGGTTGGAAGTGAACATGTCTCAAGTTCAGATTCAGAATCCTTCTGCTGCCCTTGCAGGGAGCCAAATACTGAATAAAAACCCATCTCTTTCACAGCCTTTGAGTATTCCTTCTACTACCAGTTCTTTGCCCTCTGAAAATGCAGGCAGACCTATCCAGAACTCTGCTTTGCCCTCTGCTTCAGTTACATCCACGAATGCAGCTGCAGGTAAGATAGAGGGTCAGTAACTGAATATATTTCAATGCTTATAGCTTGGCACGATGTATTCCTGATGTCTTGAACCTACACATAATTTAAAAGTAATATTTATCCATTAGCAAGAGCACCGTCATTTTTAGGCATGAGCATTGCTTGGAAATCCCAAAGTTCAATAGATTATTATCAGTTCAGCCAGTGAGCAAAGCTGTCTATTCCAGCATTGCAGACAACTAGATGCTAAGCCACTGAGATTTCTTTTTTAAATTAAAATTTGTAGTAGAGTTCACAGTTATCAGTTCATTTATCTGATCTTATGTAACCTTTCAGCTCCTTCAAACATGGCAAACCCCAAAGAGAAAACCCCCATGTGTCTTGTGAATGAATTAGCCCGTTTCAACAAGATTCAGCCCGAGTATAAGCTTCTGAGTGAGCAGGGTCCAGCTCATTCTAAGGTAAATGTTCATACCAGTTTCTTACTGCTGTGTTTCTTGCTGCCAGTTTCCACTCTGCAGGAGTGGGAAGGCAATGTGTGTGATTTTGGTGCAAGATAATCCAGAGTAATGGAGAGGGAAGGGAAGCCCCCCCATAGCATCAGTGGTAAGGAAGTGTGAAGCTGGTACCGAGGAAGTAAGAAGTTGGGTTCCCAAAATCAGCTTCAAGGTGTGAAGGGGTTGACATTTACAGAAATTATTGGGATAACATTGAGAACATCTATTCAATTATGTTTCATTCACCTGTGGGCATGTAGAAGCTTTTGTGGTACAGTGTGAACTTAACTTTCCTCAAACTGCTGAAAAATACCTTTAATAAACCTTTCAGAGGATTAAAGCAAGAGTGGAGTTTGTGTCACAGAGAGGGGTGAGTTTCCAGTCTGCTGTCCCGTGACGGGGGCACAGCAGCTCTCCTGGGGCTGTCACCTCTCCCCACAGTGTTCTGAGTTTTTAGCCTGTCAGATCTCATGCAGGATACTAGCCAGCTAAGGAATTGTGAATTCCTTAGTTCAGTAAATGGGAAAATCCTGTTGAAGTCCAAAGTGGTTGAAATCTGAAGATGACACGGGAGTTAAGGAGAGGTTGGATTACCACATTCTCAACTTGTGCATCACTGATAGACTCATTGTTTTGTGTAAGAGGGTCTGGTAAACTACATGAATTCTGAAGCAGCTTTTTACAAAATGCCTGTTTGTGGTTTTGAGGTGTTTACAGTGCAGCTGACTCTTGGGGACCAGCATTGGGAAGCTGAAGGAACTAGTATTAAAAAAGCTCAACATGCAGCAGCTGCCAAAGCTTTGGAAGGGACAAAATTCCCTAAGCCTACGGCTCGTCCATCTCGTAGTGAAGGCAAGAATCCAGGTATATGCCACAACAAACTGATTTAAAATAATAATACATAGACAGAATACACCTTTGCTTTTGGTATGTATTGAAGTTGCTTAAGGATGAATAACTGATGAATAGCAATTGTCAGCTAGCAAATACTTACTTTGTCTGTGCACCTGTTCCATAGGTCATTTTCTTTTGGCAATTACCTTACACCAGAGCTCTTGTACTGCAGTACAGCTGATTTCTGAGCCAGTGAGACCTGTGGCAGACAAAAAATGACACTTACTGAGTGTTCTTTCTCCAGTGAGAATGGACTGGGAGTCAGTTCTTCATGCCCACAATACTGGCACTGAGAGATGCTTTAGCCCTCAGTAGCAATTTACCTGCCTTTTGACAAGACCAGTTGCAATTTGAAAATGAAGAGTCGTAGAAACCCTTCTTAGGCCATTGAGGACAGAGAAATGTTTGATCATTCTCAGTAAGCAAGAGACACAGAAGGGGTGTATTATGTCTGGCAGCCTAAAAGTATATTTGGAGAAATTTCTTTACTGCAGAAAATTCTTTGTCTGCATTTTTTTAGATACGCTATAAATGTAGGTAAATTAGCAGCTTCAGAAATTAAAAGCAAAATTATTAAACCCCCAAAACAAATCCAAAAAGATCTCCCAGGAAATTCACTTTTTTTGTAACAGGATTTGTCACAACTGTACTAGGCTGCTTTAATGTGCATCATATAGATTTATCCTCTTTTTGTTCGTTAGCGGTTCTGTTTGGAATTCAGTCATTTAAGATACTGCACGTGGCAAAAGCTGAGCTCGTTTTCCTCTGCTGTGAGCCAGCAATAAGAGTTTAAGCGGTGTCAGTTCCGTGTGACAGCTGGACAACCGTGTCTATTCCTTTTCCTGCAGACAGTGTAACCCCCACAGTGGAGCTGAACGCTCTGTGCATGAAGCTGGGGAAGAAGCCCATGTACAAACCCATCGACCCTTACACGGGGATGAGATCCACCTACAACTACTCCATGCGAGGCGGCACCTACCCCCCGCGGTAGGTGTGGGCTCCCCGAGCCTCTGTGGCCCCCCTGCTCCTGGGGACACGCAGCTGCTCCGGCAGGAGCTTTGCAGACTGCACCCACCGACAGCTGCAGCTCGCCTCGTTTCCAGCGAGTTATTGCTCTGGGGTGGGGCGAGGGAGCTGGACCCAAAGTTGAACTGTTTTGGAGAACATTCAGGTGTAGCCAGCTTCATTAAGCAAATAGCTAAATATTAGGGAAATATTCCTTGCATTTCCTTTCTGTAAAAGCAAAAGTGAAGAAACAGTTCGATGCTTCTTCTGAAACTATTTAAATTAAAGTTGCAGTTTAAAGAATTTTATATAGGCTAAGGAACTTAAAATTCAAAACTTCCTGGCCTGCCAAGTCTGTAGAAGTGTGGTTATGGTGTCTTTGTGTTGTGCTTGGTCAGAAATGTGTTCTTATTGTAAAGCAAGGAATGTCAATGTTTGTTTCAAAGATAGCTCGCTAAATTCTTTTAGGCTCTAAATCAAAATTTGGCTTTTTAAAACTAGGGCTTCAGTGCTGGTGTGGTTACTGATAACCAAGAGATTGACCCACATCTGACTTAGGTGTCTGTCTGCTTTGTGGGCCAAATAATTTGCTTATTTACATCTCTCTTTGCAGGTACTTTTACCCATTTCCTGTTGGGCCTTTACTTTATCAAGTGGAGCTTTCAATTGGAGGGCAGCAGTTTCATGGGAAGGGAAGAACAAGACAAGCTGCTAAGCATGATGCAGCTGCTAAAGCTCTGAAGGTGCTGCAGAATGAGCCCTTGCCTGAGAAACCAGAGGTGGGAGTTTATCTTAGTGTTGTATGCATAAATTGCTGGAATAAACTGAGACGTTATTGTAGATTTTTTTCCTTGTTTAGAGGAAGGGGACAGTTGGGAAATTTAATTCTGTGTAGCAGTGGTAACTTACTTGTGTCAATAGAAACATTTTGATTTAAAAGCATAAATTTCTATGGATCTAGAATTTTCCCAGATTAAGTTATGTTAATTTTTTTACTGTCATATTTTTCCACAGCAATGCTGTAGACCTCTGTCAGATATGGGCACTGGAAGCATAGATAGGAATTAGTATCTTACCAGGTACAGATCATACACAAACTTCTGAAGAAGTGCATAAATGGGCAACATAAAACTCAGGCGTAGATTTACTTCATGGGACAAATTCCTACATGAGTTTGGAAGGAACCATGGAAGTTCTAGAAGAGCAGGAAATGCATGGAAGTAGTAGATTCTACACACATTTTGATAGGAATATAAGAAGTCACTTTATATGCCTTCATATATTTATGGCTGCCCAGCACTTTCTATTCCAATACCATTATTTTTGTGCTTTTTTGTTGAGTGGCCTTAGGCAGAAGGTCCCACAGTGAGCACAGGAGTTGCTCTGCTGCTGGGCTGGCTGGGAGCAAAGACAGAACTGTAACTTGTAATCTGGGGGTATGGGGTCTGGCTGTGTGCTGAGAAAGGAGGAAAATGAGGAATTGGACAAGAAGGTAACAAGGGGTCTCAGACTGAGGAAAAAAGAGCTGGGAACTACCAGGAATGGCCGAGCAAGAGGTTTGAGGAAACATGAAGCTAAGGGACACTGAGTTAAAACTTGGTGTGTGTGGGAGTGAGCATTGCCCAGGCAGTTGGGCAGAAGCATGGGATCTGACTGGTCAGGAAAGAGGCTTGGCAGGCACTGGTGGAGGTACTTCAGGTAAGGGAAAACTCTCCTGGAGGAATGCAGGCTGAAAGATAGAGGCTTCTAGGGATTACAGATGCTGTTGGGAAAAGAGTGATGCTGGGACTGAGGCTGAGCCCTAAACTGAAATCTGAACTGGTGACTGTGGGCAGGGGCCAGCTGGTCTTTGTGCAGGAGAGGCCAAAGCAGAGAAGGATGTTCCCCTTCAGTGCTGGGAACCCCAAATTCTGCAGTATTGTTCTGTGCCAATGGTGCAGAGCATCCCCTCTTTGCACCCACCCTTGTAACAGATGAGCTGCTCTTGTGGGCCCTTTTGCCCCTCAGGGAGCACGGGCCCAGGGAGAGCAGCTCTGCAGGGCTCACATGTCACTGAATTATTCTTCCTTCACTGTCTTAGAAATGCTTCAGCACAGGCTACTTCCTGAAAATATATACAGTTGTGTTTTGGAGTTGGGTAATGTGAGGTAATCAGAACAAACTGCAGTTAGTCTTTTGATGTTGCCAGTAATTTTCCTTTGAAATCTAGTTATTTTGGTTATCCTATTTGTGTGTATGTGATCAATGATCTTAGAGATCTTTTCCAGCCTAAATGATTCTGTGATTCTAAGAAGAAATCATTGAGTAAAATGATTAGACTTTAAGGGAAAGAATGACCATTTCCCACACCTTTTCAGGCTGCAAATCTAGGAGCAGTGGCAGGAAAAAACATGTAATGATACTGGCTCTTGGCTGGACCTAGCCCTGCCTGAATAACCAAGCTGAGTGTTAGAGCTTGGAGAGGGGGCTGTGGTGGGAGAGCTCACAGGGACCTTCAGTGTGGCTGGTGAAGGAGCAGGAAGGGGTTATGTGCCACATTCAAGGAGAGATGATAAAGCACTGACTCGAAGCTTAGGAAACATGGAAAGCTGGGCCTCCTACCACGATTCCTAGGCAGGAATTCTGATTTTGCCTCAAAATTTGCTTCTGTGTTTGTTGCCAACGCACTTGGTAAACACCAGCTGCTCTTTATACCCTCAGTGTGGAAAGGCAGGCTCAGACTGCTGGCTGTGGTTCATCAGTGCAGCTCTGGGCACCACCTGCCTGGTGGTCAGCATCTGCTCACAAGCAGTCTCCAGGAGGGGCAGGGAACTGCAAGCAGTTTTTGGAAGAGGGCAAGTCCCTCCTAATGGAATACAGGACTCGTGGAATTTACTTGTACAATGTGATGAGAGCTAAAAATGATAAACGCTTCAGGGTCTGATTCAGATTTAGAGACATATAATTCCTGGAGATTTTAGTCAATGCAAACATGCAAAATACCTCAAAAGCAAACTTGAGGCATCATCCACTTGGAGTGTACAGGGAAAGGGGGAGAGTGGGTGCGTATGTTTATTTTTGATTTATAAAGTAAACTGATCCAGAATTCAAGTAGAGGCAAAATAATGAGTAAAATAGCTATAGTCTGTTAGTAATTATTTTGCTAATAATTCACTCTTTTTAGATAAAGGCGTTGAGGAAAAGAACCTTCATTTTTGTGCTGTCTACACAGACTTGGAATGTGTTAAGAACATACACTGCAATAGAACAGATATTTGTATTCTCTTGAGAGAATATTAAGTGGCAAATTTTAATCCAGTAAAGAGAAGTCATGGTCATCTTCACAAGGAAAAACATTGGAATTTGAACAAGTAGAATCTGTCGGAAATTACCAGGAGAGAAAAAGTGCTTGTAATGGAAGTTGTTGTGGCAGTGTTGGCGAGTGAGGGCAGGGACAGACCCTTCCTGGAGTGACCTCAGGAGTTCAGATGTTCCTGCTGGGAATGCGCTGCTGTTCTTGGAACTTGGCAGCTGCATTGGCAGTGGGTTTGGCAGGTGATGGTGGAGACTCTAGGCTGCTGTACTCGAGCTTGGTTGTGCTCGGTGCTGCCCTGTTCTGCCCTGTGTTGCCCCTCTGTGCCCAGTGCTGCCCATGCAGGACGCGGGGCCATGCTGGGCTCTGGGACACAGCCCTGGGCTCCAGGACGCAGCCCCAGGCTCTGGGACACAGCCCTGGGCTCCAGGACGCAGCCCCAGGCTCTGGGACACAGCCCTGGGCTCCAGGACGCAGCCCCAGGCTCTGGGACACAGCCCTGGGCTCCAGGACGCAGCCCCAGGCTCTGGGACACAGCCCTGGGCTCCAGGACGCAGCCCCAGGCTCTGGGACACAGCCCTGGGCTCCAGGACGCAGCCCCAGGCTCTGGGACACAGCCCTGGGCTCCAGGACGCAGCCCCAGGCTCTGGGACACAGCCCTGGGCTCCAGGACGCAGCCCCAGGCTCTGGGACACAGCCCTGGGCTCCAGGACGCAGCCCCAGGCTCTGGGACACAGCCCTGGGCTCCAGGACGCAGCCCCAGGCTCTGGGACACAGCCCTGGGCTCCAGGACGCAGCCCCAGGCTCTGGGACACAGCCCTGGGCTCCAGGACGCAGCCCCAGGCTCTGGGACACAGCCCTGGGCTCCAGGACGCAGCCCCAGGCTCTGGGACACAGCCCTGGGCTCCAGGACGCAGCCCCAGGCTCTGGGACACAGCCCTGGGCTCCAGGACGCAGCCCCAGGCTCTGGGACACAGCCCTGGGCTCCAGGACGCAGCCCCAGGCTCTGGGACACAGCCCTGGGCTCCAGGACGCAGCCCCAGGCTCTGGGACACAGCCCTGGGCTCCAGGACGCAGCCCCAGGCTCTGGGACACAGCCCTGGGCTCCAGGACGCAGCCCCAGGCTCTGGGACACAGCCCTGGGCTCCAGGACGCAGCCCCAGGCTCTGGGACACAGCCCTGGGCTCCAGGACGCAGCCCCAGGCTCTGGGACACAGCCCTGGGCTCCAGGACGCAGCCCCAGGCTCTGGGACACAGCCCTGGGCTCCAGGACGCAGCCCCAGGCTCTGGGACACAGCCCTGGGCTCCAGGACGCAGCCCCAGGCTCTGGGACACAGCCCTGGGCTCCAGGACGCAGCCCCAGGCTCTGGGACACAGCCCTGGGCTCCAGGACGCAGCCCCAGGCTCTGGGACACAGCCCTGGGCTCCAGGACGCAGCCCCAGGCTCTGGGACACAGCCCTGGGCTCCAGGACGCAGCCCCAGGCTCTGGGACACAGCCCTGGGCTCCAGGACGCAGCCCCAGGCTCTGGGACACAGCCCTGGGCTCCAGGACGCAGCCCCAGGCTCTGGGACACAGCCCTGGGCTCCAGGACGCAGCCCCAGGCTCTGGGACACAGCCCTGGGCTCCAGGACAGCCCTGTTCAGACCTGCACTGCCCCTGCCATGGCACCCCAGGACCAGGGCTGTGCCCAAGGCCAGCCTGATAGACAGGGCAGCCCGTGACAGCAGCGAGAAGTCTGATGTGACAGCGGGAGGAGTGAAAACTTCAGATCAATTTTTTCAACTGTTTTTTTCTAAGATGGGAAAAGCTGTCTTAACTAGTAATAAAAAAATTCTACATGTTTTAAACTGACCTGTTAGTAGCAGACATGGGGGATGCTTGCTGCCATGGAATGAGTTTAATCTATGAAAGCTCTCTAGCTCAGCTCCCCTGCTGCTGCTCCAATGAGATACTTAAATTACTTTTACTACCTGGTTGCATAACTAGTAATGTGGCATGATATAATCAGTGATATTGTTCTTGTTCATCTTTATCATAGTCCTTCCAATATCACTGCTTAGTCCTAAAATTTCTCTGTTGCTGTTGACATGGTTTAGCTCATGTTGATGCCAGCATCAGTGAAGACACTTTTGGAATCCCAGTTTTACCTGGAGATACGTAGATGTGCCTGTAGGAAAACTTCACTGGCACTGTTGTCCCAGCAGGTTTGAGTTCTCAGAGATGGTCAGCATTTGGTTTAGGGCAAATTCCTGATTGGATGTTCTTGATATGAGAAAACAAAGCTGCAGATGAAGCACTTAAAGGGAGCATGAGAAAAGACAGGACTGTGCCAGAGGCTCGTCAGGATCCCTCATTCACATTGGTCCCATTCTCAGAATCTTTATTTTTCCTGCCCTTTCTCTTACCTGATCCTGTCTTAGTGCTTTTGGTGCAAATGTCCAATCAGTATATGAAAATTGTATTTCATAAAGGTACTTCCATTTGGAAATCAGTGCACGCAGCACTTCAATTTTGTTTTCTGTAAACACGTTTTTAAACCTATTGGCCCTTATTCCATTTGTTCTTTCTTGTAATGAGCACATGAAAATATGAAGGTTTGAAAGCTTTTACACATACACCTTACTGAGCTTCTTAAGATTCAGTTCTGTAGAATGTGGGCTGCATTTCTCCACATTCATGTAACATGGCAGTAAAGGTTAGAGTACTTAAAATTTGGAGAGTTCAGTGAAGTGGTTAAATGGATGAAATTCAATTTAATAGGATCTTTATTTTAAATAGAGTATGCTTCTTTTAGGTTAACGGAAAAGAACCAGATGATGAAAATCTCAATAAATCTGAAATAAGCCAAGTTTTTGAGATTGCACTTAAAAGGAACTTGCCTGTGAATTTTGAGGTATGTTTACTTTACAAGCTCTAGATTTGTTTTTATTAGACTATTAAGGGTACACATTGAGTCTCTCCTAGATAACCCAAACAACTGACTTTTAACATGTCTTGTTAGTTGTGAATACACTTTAACCTTTGACAGTCACCCTGATAGTCTTGGAGTTTATATTGTAAAGGGAAGAAAAAAGAAAAATCCACCTGTTCACAAATTCATGCCGTAAAATGATCACATGGAGTGAACATCTACACTATGGTTGTGTGTGCAATCTTTTTTCCAAGCTTTTTGAAAAAAAATTATTAGTGACGAACCAAAACACAACGCTGCATTAATGGTTAGAACATGGAAGTGCAGAGTCGAGACAAAAGAGTAGAGCTCACTCTGAAAGACACATATGGAAGTATTTGCTTAATTAAACACTGATCTGGACTACCCACGAGTGCAGAATCTCACAAGTAGGTTTCTTTTCTTGCCATGAGGTGACCTCATGTGCACCTGACTTTCCTTTCCCTTTGGCCTGGCTGCTTGCTGCCTCTTCACCCCTCCTTGATCATTTCAGTTACCTTAAATCATGAGCTTCCACAGGAGCATCTCTGTTCCATGGAAATATTAATTTATCATGCTGCTTTTCTGAACTGGCAGAGTAACGTTTAAGCCAACTATCTGAATTATTATTGTAAGAAAATGCAATTGTGTGTAACTAAATTGCTTCTGAAACAGTTCTATGAAATTTTACATGAAACTTTCAATTACTGCAGATTAGCCTGAGCATCACTGTTAAAAATACACTGTCATGCAAGCCAGTTGTGTGTGGAAGCTCTTAATTCACTGTTAATTTTTGACTATATGGATATTTTGGACTATGATGTGTTATGAGTGGAGTTAAAAGCCTAAATCTGTAGTGGGCAATTATCTCTTAGATGTCTCCAGAATTCTTCAGAACTTTAGAGTTCAGAAATCAGAATTTCTGGACTAAAATGCTAGGTCCCAAAGAGTTGCTTTCTCTGTAATGTTTTATTGCTGTACCATGATGTATTTAATAACATGCTGTTAGATGTGGGGAAGTACACACTGGTGAAATAGAACAGTCCTATTTTGTACTGAAACAGTAAATCAGTAAATTAAATAAGATGGGTTAATGACTTGTGTAAATACTGTTTACTGCCTGCTGCATCTAATCTTTTAAAAGTAGAAAATCTTTTAAATCTTTTAGCTGGGTAGGAATATGTTATTAGAGTGAGTATGATTTACTTTTTAGATTGTATGAGATTCTCAAATCTCTTTATCCTTAGTTCTTGAGAGAAGTTTGCTATAAACAATGTGGCCTGCCATTTTTAATAAGTGTTTATCACGCTTTCACTCAGTTTTTCCCTCTGAAACAGGTGACCAAGGAAAGTGGTCCTCCCCATATGAAGAGTTTTGTAACCAAGGTATCAGTTGGAGAATTCATGGGTGAAGGTGAAGGAAAGAGCAAGAAGATCTCAAAGAAAAATGCTGCAATAGCAGTCCTAGAAGAACTGAAAAAATTACCACCCCTTCCTACAGTTGAGAAAATGAAGCCACGAATCAAAAAGAAAACAAAATCAATAGTGAAGGTAAGAGGGAAAAGGCTGGAAAATTGACTGTGCAAATAATCATCAGAGGGGCTTTTCTGAGTCAGTTATAAACACTCTTCAGCTGCTCAGCCTTCACCAGGTGCAACAAATGAGCCCCGCTCCAGTGGGGTTCTGACACCACTTCTGTAGCAGATATCAGTGAATTCTGGATGAAAGAGAAATTTTATAAAAGGAAAGAGCAGCACATAAAAATCAAGCTCTGACTTTCAAGCCTCAGACTTTATACCTCTGGGTTTTGCTTGATTTTGCTTGTACAAATTCTCCTGCAAGCTTGTCCCTCCTAATATAGCAGGATTAGAATTTGTAAAGCTATTAGCAGGGAAGGTTACATGTGGTCAAGTGTGACAGTGGAGCCAAATAAATTCTATATTTCACTTTGGCTGTGACAGTGTTTTGTTAAGCAACTTTTACTTCAGTATTTTTAAAATCTAGAGATTAATTAATGCAGCAGCATGCTGCATTTTGTTTATTAAAACAAATATTCATAAAGTTTGGCTTATTTCCTAAACGCTGTTTTACATAGCTGCAAACAAGTCCAGAATATGGTCAAGGAATGAATCCCATTAGCAGACTCGCCCAGATACAGCAGGCCAAGAAGGAGAAGGAGCCCGAGTACATGCTGATCACAGAACGTGGGCTGCCCCGGCGCAGGGAGTTCGTCATGCAGGTGTGTGAGGATGGCTCACCTGGGCTGTGGGATTGAGTACAGCTGGGCTGTGTGATTGAGTACACCTGGGCTGTGTGATTGAGTACACCTGGG
>WEIU01017736.1:217892-229131 GCA_013389925.1 Aegithalos caudatus
TACACCTGGGCTGTGTGATTGAGTACACCTGGGTCATGTGATTGAGTACACCTGGGCTGTGTGATTGAGTACAGCTGGGTTGTGTGATTGAGTACACCTGGGCTGTGTGATTGAGTACACCTGAGCTGTGTGATTGAGTACAGCTGGGCTGTGTGATTGAGTACAGCTGGGCTGTGTGATTGAGTACACCTGGGGTGTGTGATTGAGTACAGCTGGGCTGTGTGATTGAATACACCTGGGCTGTGTGATTGAGTACAGCTGGGCTGTGTGATTGCACACACCTGGGCCGTGTGATGGCACACACCTGGCCTATGATCATTGCACACACCTGGGGCTTTGGCTGGCATCTCATTTTTTTTCCTTATGGCAATCTCATTGTCATTGTGATATACAGAGTTAAGAGATTTCCATGGCATGATTTAACAGCATGTCTAATGGGCCACATTCACAGATGATAAAGGTTCTAAAAAAGTGATTTGAGTAATTTAAAAATGTACAGGATGCCAGTAGTCTATGTTGTACCTGTCTAATGTTTTAATTAATGGGAGTATTAATATTCTACTCAGAGATACTAACCTGCTTCTATTTTGTAATGTAGGATTTATTAACACTAACTGGGCTACCCACGCTGAGGTGATGAAATGCAAATCTTTGTGTGACTTCTGCTTGGTTTTTTGTGCTCGAAGGCCTATGATTATTGATAATAAATCATAACTTGCTTAGAAGAATGATCACGTGAACTATTTTGTGACTTAGGGCATGCTGAAGACCCAGATGACTAATAAGGGAATCCCTGTACTACTGCTTAAGAATTGAATTTTCTCCCTCTTCTGTCCAGGTTAAAGTTGGTGTACACACAGCTGAAGGAATGGGCACGAACAAAAAAGTTGCTAAACGCAATGCAGCTGAAAATATGTTGGAAATTTTAGGTTTCAAAGTCCCTCAACCTCAGCCTCCAAAACCAGCATTAAAGACAGAAGAGAAGGTGAGTCTTGAGGAAGCAGCAGCTGCAGCAAAGGCTAAGCTGAACAGAAGCAGCTTTGCAAGGCACTAACAGGGTAGGAAGTTGATTCCCTCTGCCCAAGGCAGGAAACAATTGTATTGAGGGGAGTGTTCTCTGAAAAAAATATTAAATATCCAGTGTTAGGGTTACATTAAGTGTTTGGGTTTTCAAGTAAATCAAAGTCTCATCAGAAGGGTAAAGGAATGTATTCCTGCTTTAGGAAACGTCTCAGAGCCTGTGATGATCGATGTGTTGGTCTTAGGAGCTGTCAGAGCTGTGGGTTATAGTACTCTGTCAGCAGTGGGTTTACACAGCCTTGTCACAGTCGCAGTGCCGAGTTTGTTGGGGTCTCTCTGGGTCCCTTAGGGAAGGAGCCTTGTGTTCTGCTGGTGATTCAGCAGATACTGCCAGGGAGTTCAAACAGCAAATCCAGGGCTGGTTTTCTCCTTTTGATGTACGTGCTCATTTGTGTCTGGTGTGCTCAGCAGTACCGGTGACCAGTTTACCTGGCTTTATTCTGGTATCTAGTATCTAGTTCTCATTGCTGTGTTCCCTATACCACTTCTCTGGGGTGTGGTAGTTTTAGGCCTCCAATGAATAAGAATCAGTGAACTTCTCTTTTCTTGATAGCAATGTAATGATTGATGTTTTTGAATAATAACTTCTTCAGTAAATTTTTGGCTGGTCACAGCACTTGCTGTTGAAAACTTAAAAACTTGAGGGGAAAATAGTTTTAAAGGGATATTGTGTGTCTGAGTTCTTTTCCTTTTATTTTTAAGACCCCAGTGAAGAAACCAGGCGATGGAAGAAAAGTAACCTTCTTTGAGCCGGGCTCTGAAGAGACTTCAGCTAGTGAGTAATGTGGTGAAAGCAGCAGGGCCCTGTTGGGGTGTCAGGTCTGTTCCAGTCCCTTGCAGTGCCATGTAGCACTCTGGGATCAGCAGAGCTGCTGCCTTGCTAACCAAAGGGAGCCCTTGGAAAGGTTTGGTTCAAACCCCAGAGAGCTTATTCCTCCCGAGGCCCCTGCTCCTGGCACCAAGGTGAGAAGGGGTGTCAGTACTAACTGGTCAAGCTCAGGCAGAGGTGGAGAGGGAAGGAGCAGAACCAGAACCAGCTCAGTCTGTGCCTGGTCTCTGATGACTGAGAGCAGGAGCTGTGCCTGCGCCTGTCTCGGGCAGTGGATAGTTGTGGTGCTCACACCCAAAGGGCAGGCTGGAACCAAACGGCCCCAAACCTGGCCACCCTGTACACAGACATTGCTTTCTGGAATGTCGTCTGCTGGGAGGAATCATGCAAAGTCTGTCTATCACAGATTGCTGTTCTGGGAGCATGTTTCAAGTACTTTATGCATTTAGTATAACTTTGCTGTTTAAATTATAGTAAGTTGGAATTGACTTGGACTTTAGTACTATTTTAATGCATCCAGAAGATCTTAGGTAAACTTCCTGACTTCCTATTCAGATTTTGCTATCCCTGTTTTCTTCCATCTACAAATTTTGGCTTTCATCCTTAGACTTGAAACAGCTCAGCCCTTCAGAAATTCATTAGTCTGTTCTGCCATAAAAATGACTCCTTGGTTTATTTTCGTGGCACTGTCTTCCCCACCTTTCTTGAGCACACCTGTGCAGGTTCCCTCCATAGCTCTGTGTGAGTTCCCTTTAAAAAGCTGTTTTTATCCCTCTTTAATCTAACTTACACCATAATGTCAGCAAATTGCTGTCAATTTACTGTACTGTAAATAGTCTTGCTGCTTTGTGCTAATGTTCCATTTTACCTTTCCTACCTGCTTGTTCTCATAATATACAGTTTAAACTTTGGGACTATCACTCTCTTTAGTCACTCTCTTTACATCATTTAATGGTGGCTCTGGCCATTCTGTGGTTTCATTATTTGCTCCTACAGTTTAAATTATGGAATGAAAAATCCTGAAAGTGAAAGACATATCTAGAATACGGTGCAGCTGAGGTGTCTGTGAGCTTGACTGACCTGGACAAGCTCCTCCCGAGGGTAAAGGTGCTCCCTTTGGCAGAAGCAGGCGTTGCACTGTGTCAGTAATTCAGTAAGAAAACTCTGTCTCGATGGTGCTGAAGCTCTTACCCTCCAAAGGCTGATTGAACTTACCAAGTTTGTTAGTATTTCAAAAATACTTTGAAATGAATTCTTTTTTTCCAAAGTGACTTTTGGTGCCTGTGTGTGCCTGCAGGAGGACTCTCAAACAGCAGCTCTTCAGTGTGCACCTCTCTCCTCCCAGGTAATAAAGAAGATGAGTTTAGGATGCCTTATCTCAGCCATCAGCAGCTTCCTGCTGGAATCCTTCCCATGGTCCCTGAGGTTGCACAGGCTGTGGGAGCCAATCAAGGACACCACACCAAAGAGTTCAGTCGGGCAGCTCCCAACCCCGCCAAGGCCACGGTGACGGCCATGATCGCCCGGGAGCTGCTCTACGGGGGCACCTCTCCCACTGCCGAGACCATCCTGAAGGGCAACAGCCCCGCAGGCCTCGGCCCCCACGGGCCCCTCACCAGGCCCTCGGAGCAGCTGGACTACCTTTCCAACGTCCAGGGAATCCAGGTAAACCTCCCGCTTTGCAAGGCTTCTTCCAAAGCTATCCAGGCTGGTTCAAAAGCTTTTTAGTTCTGCTGGTAGGAGATGAGTTCTGAGCCTGCTGAAATTCATGTAGCAGTTTTACTTTACCTACGACACGTACCAAATTTTACGTATTTTTAAAGGTAATCTCTAAATGTGCATTTCTGTACCATTCTCAGCCCCAATTCAGTGCTACTCTGAGGTCTTGGAAGCACAAAATTAAAGAAGCATGTTCTGAAAATTGTCCTCATGTAGAAAGGCAGTGTGGACTTGAACTTGGCTGATGGGAAATCAGGTTTTTTTACTAATCTGTTGTACATTAACATTTGCTGTAAGCTCTGCATTTTCTTACGTTTGCTGCCTTTAATGAGAATTGCATTAAGTTCTTACATTCATATGACAGATGAGCTCAGAGGATCGAAAAGCATAGTATAGAAATTTGAAATGCAGACAGCAGTGATGAGAATAAAGCTTCCAGTAACAGTTGTTACTAAGTAGCTGCTTGCATTCAGGCCTTGCCAAGCTCTTGTGAGTACTAAAAAACATTGTGAGGTTAAACTTCAAATAGAGTGGTTCTACTGGCTGAGAGAATGATGAGAAGAAGGGCTCAGCTTCATATATGGGCAAATAATCTGTAGCAGTTGTGATATACTTCCTATGCTTGGTTAACTGCGAAGAAATAAATCCTTCTCTTTTCTTCAGGTTGAATATAAAGACTTTCCAAAAAACAACAAGAATGAGTTTGTATCTCTTATAAACTGTTCCTCTCAGCCACCGCTGATCAGTCATGGGATTGGAAAGGATGTGGAGTCTTGCCATGACATGGTATGATGGACATTGCTGAAATGCTGCTCTTGGGGCTTTATGAGGGGAGACCATGGTTTTGCATCACTGCTGGGAGCAATTAGATGTTCTACAGCTCCCTGGCTAATTTTTGTCTAATACTTCACATTTATTTGCAGAAATAATGATTAATAATATCAGAATCTAATCTAAATAATGCTTAATATGCTGAACATATGATCACAGTTGTGGTGTACAAAAAGTACATTTGTTTCATCCTGATAGTATTTGCAGGAGCCTATGACAGTACATGCACAAAAAGAAAGGAATAAACCTAACAGCATTTCAGCTTACTTCCTTATTATATCAGAATGGGCTGGTGTTTCACTGGGAACTGTGATACTTGGGCTCACGTTCCCAGACTTGCTGCGGAGGTGAAATCCCCTGTGGAAGAAATGCAGTTCAGCATTGGATAGTAAGAGACACTCTAAATCTGTTCAGCTCACTTTATAAAAAAGGATTTTTATTATCAGTGGCTGAAATATTTCTTTTTGAAGCAATGAGCCTGCTATAGCGAAACCTGCAGGGGACTTCAGCTGTAAAAGACTTTAGGTGGAGCTGATAGGATGTTCGCAGTCTGCTCCCTTTCAGAGCAGATGTTTTTGTTCTTTTGGGTTCGAGGTGAGCTGTGTGGCAGCCTGAAGGAATTGTTTGCAATATGTGAATACGCTTAGGAAAACCTGATTTTTGTACTAAAAACTGTTGCAGTACTTTCCTGATGGACACAATTCGTTGTTCTTTGTCACTTTCTTTGGACATTTTCATGCCCATCTCTACATTCTGCTGTGCAGAGCTCCTGTCAGACTGAGCACAGGGGTCAGGGCAGGGCAGAGAAGGGGAAAGAGCAGCTGGTTTGGAGCTTGAACACTGGGGTCACTGTGAGCCCCCTCCTCAGTTCAGGGTTCAGCTGTCACTAAGGCACGTGCCAGAATCAAGGGTTTGCTGGAAAGCTGCACCTGAAATTGGTGTGAATGAAGTGGAAAAAATGTCATTTCTCAAGGGAGGTGACTGAGTGTGGCCTGAGCCGTGTCACACTGACCCTGGCAAACAGTCACGTGGGCTCCATCTGTGTTGGATTTTTGATTCTTGTGTAAGTTGTTTTCCTTTTTGGAAAAGGACCCTGGTTCTGTGTATTTTTCTGTCCTTTGTCTTAAGCTCTGCACAGTTTGAGCTGTTACTAATTTAGTGTCTCTTTCCTTGCTGTTTCTAGTCCTGCAGTGTTAGTTTTCCCCCAGTGCTGAAACAAGTGCAGTGGGAATCCCCAGTCACAGCACCATCCAATTGTTTAATAAAGCAAGATGAAATTCTACACCTTTGCATTTTCCATCATAACTATGGAACTTAAAGAATTCTTTAAAAATATCGCCAAAATAAGAACATTGTTTGGATTAATTGAGTGCTTTCACTAGATTACTGAACTGGCCGGAGGCTGAATTGCTGAGTGCTCTCTCTTCTCTCTAGGCTGCACTGAATATTTTAAAGTTGCTGTCTGAGTTGGACCAACAAACCACAGAGATGCCAAGGACAGGAAATGGACCAATGTCTGTGTGAGTGGTTCCCACCAACTTCCCTTGCACTGATGCAAAGGAACCCTATGAGAGTTTTTAGACAAATAACATGTGAGGGGTTTGATTTGCCAGAAAGGTTGAAATGCCAGGGGCTCTTTGCCCTCCAGCAGGACCAGAGGGGGGGTTGGATGATCCAGCCTCTTGCTTTCGTGTGTCAAAGGCAAAGCACTGAGCAGAGTGAGTGGGTGAAGTGTGGTGGCTGTGGTGTGACCCCAGCCCAGCATGGCAGTTCTGGCCTCCCTCAGCACAGCTGCCCCTTCCCATTTCTCTGTAAGGAGTGTGACTCTGCAGTGGGCTTCCAGCTGCTTACAGTGGGGTTCCAGCTGCTCCTCTCTCTCTCTTGCAGTCTTGTGTGTCACAGGGAAAGGGATATGCAGGGGTCAAAGCCCATTTTCAGCAGAAACACGGAGAGGGTGCAAATTATTCCCTTGGCCTTGGGAGGAGAGGAAGTTGAGCCTTTCATTGAGCTAATAAACTCTCAAATTAACAGTGGTGAGATTAACAAAGTGCTAATTGATTAAAAATTGGGGCAGTTATATGTTAACAAATCGTTAAATGCACAGCAAATTATTTGTATCCATTGAAAGCATCTTATTCGTGGAAGTAGTGTTTTGTCTCCTAAGTAACAGGTGTTTTCTCATTTTAGATGTGTGAAACAAGAAATGGAAAGTGACCCTCTCCTCAAACCGGCGAGCGCAAACCCTTTGGGACAAACACTGGACAGCACTGCCTGAAACAGGCTCTTGACTGAACCCAAACCTGAAAGCACCAGAGAAAATCAAATGCTTCCTCTCAATGTAACCTAACTGTTGGAGTGCTACAGTCTCTACAACCTACTGTAGTGTCTAAATCATAACTGTTGCTTTTTCTTCAAACAGTGATACATTTTTAGTTTCATTATGTTGTTTTGATTGAAAGGACACTATAAATTTTTCATTTAAAAGTTTCTTAATTGTATCTAGAACCATAGCACAGTTTAGAAACTTTGTCTTCTGAGACTGACATGTTACCTGTGAACTAACTTGGGAAGATCATATCCATGTATGTGGTTATTTTGGTTTTATTGGAATAGCAGCGTTTCACTGGAAACAGGCTGTGTCCCACCATTTTAAAAAGCCCCGTATTTTTGCAAACCAACCTAATTATCCAATGGTTGAATGAATTTAAACACTTTAGGAATTTTAAACTTGGTTTGATAATTTTTGGTTAATTTCTAGTTTTCTTGAGTGTGGGGTAGGGGAACTCGAATGCAACGTGACTTTCAGTGATCTCTGAGCTGTTTTAGGGACTGCGTGTTGGTGGCTCGCAGCTCACTACAGTACAGGATATGATCTCAATGTAGTGCATATAAAACTGCAGATTGATTTTCCTTGAGTGCTTTATACTGTTTAATTACATCTCCATGTAGGGCTGAAAAAAATTACCTATGTTTATATATAACTGTGTTGCTTTTGATGTTGTGTTCCTGCGCACGGTCGGTGTGCGCTGAGGTTTGCATTGGTCCAGGTACAGCACGATAGCTGCGCGAGTTCAGTACTGCTTCCGTTCATTGTTTACGCTGGAATTTTTTCTCCCCATGGAATGTAAGTAAAACGTAGTGTTTGTCACCAATAAATGGTAATACTAAATTTTTTTGGTTAATTTATTCCTGTACACCACCGCAGGGGCTGCTTTTTTATAGATTTGTAATGCTTGTGCTCTAGTCGGGGCAGTGTGTTAAGCTGTGGAGTAACTTCCAGTGGTTCTCGAGTGCATAGAGAATGTTCTATGTTCTGTGCTGTGCAGGGTGTGCAGACCTGGCAGGGCAAGGGAATGCAAAGTAACGTGGGTACAGTTTGTTATTTGTGCCGCAGTGTTAGTGCAGCTGTGTTAATGGGAGCTCAAACCGGACTTTGAAGTGAAACTCAAAAGTTCACTTAGACGAGGAACCTGGCACAGCCAGCGCATGGGACTTCCTCGAAGCAGAGACTTGAACTCTTTCCTTGTTTGGTTGTAACTTGAGCCACAGCCCGGCCTTGGCCTGGCGATGCTGGGGGCAGTGCTGCAGAGCAGGGCTTGGCTCCTGCAGCAGTGCCGGCCCCAGCCCTGGCCTGCAGGCTGTGGGTGTCTCATCAGTGTGAGCTACGGTCAGTGTTTACTTACCTGTGACCTGCAGGAGCAGTTCCACTCCTGCCACAGAGAGCAGTTCCTGCAGGTGCTGTCTCAGAGCTAAATGTCTTGGCCATTTTATTTGCATCATCCAAAGCAATCGGGCCACAGGAACTGCAGACCAGATTGCATTGAATCACGTTGGGTGTGATCATTATTAAGCTAAAAACCCCCAAACATTGTAAAGGTTATTTTTGTTTTTAATTTTTTTTTTTACATTTGTAGAACTAAAATGCTGTACATTTAAAAATTAAAAGAAACTTGCTAGGCTGAGGCTTTGTATTGCAAATTTTTCCAACTCAGAAACTCCTTACTAAACAATTCCTATTGGAAAGCAGTGGGCCCAGGTTCTCCCTGCCTTCATCTGCTGCTGTTGAGTTTTCTCCTCGGATGGGACTAGAGCCTGCTCTTGGGACTGTTCTGCAGCAGTCACTTGTGGCTCCTGCTGTGTTTTGTAGGAGCCTGGGTTAAGGCACTTTGCCACAGGGAGCCCTGTGTAAGAGAAGTGTCTCCTCTGGCAGACCTTGCTGCAATCACAGCCTCCTGGTGGGACACTGGCACCATGTGGATTCTGGCTAAGCTGACATGAGCTCTGGATAAAAGTGGAGCTTTGCCTGACTACTACAGTCCCTTGCTCTTCTGTTGTCTCCTCTGTGCCTGATGCAGCAAGGGCAGAGACACAGCTGAGGCAGTGCTGTTGTTTCTCCTCAGAACTGCCCCCTTATTGCCCCAGCCTTTTCACCCTGCAGCATTCTGCCCACAGGGCACAGCAGGGAGGGCAGGGCTCACCAGCTCCCACTCCTGCTGTCAGTGCCTGAAGGAAGAAATATGACTTTGTGATCCATCAGCCTTGGTTTCAGGATTAAGATCTCAAAGAATTTGTGCCGATTTTTTGGGAATGTTGACCTGCAAGGTAGCTAAAATGCGCCTTTTAGCTCTTGTAGAAGGCTCTGTAGGAGAGCCAAATAGGAATGGGAAGCAGCCCGGAGCCACGGCAGTAATCCATTCTGTGAATTTTGTGGTTGGGATTTTTCCTATTCTAAAAGAACAGTGTGTGTGATTTGGCAGAAGCTCACACAGCTTTTTTCCAACCCCCATCAGTGTGCTGGCTGCTTTATTTTGACTATGATAGTGAAGCTGCTGACTCAACAGCTCAGGGAGATATTTTTATGACTTTCTTGATGCCTATCTTTTAAATTTTTTTTTAATAAAGTCTATTTGCTGGAAAATCACAATCTGTATTAGAAATGTCAAGAATATTGTAGGTATCTGGTGCTGATTTTCTGGTTTAGGTTATTATGTTGGGAAAGCGGAGCTTGCATCCCAACTCAAGTTTGGATTTCTTCATAGTTCTGATTTTAAAAGAACCCTGAAAATAACAATGTAGCAGTTAAGAGAATGGCACATGAAACATTTACTCTAACAAGGCCTTGTTTAGCAATCGAGGAATATTTAATCTTTTCCTATCTCCCCTGCCCAGAGAAAAGAATGAATCTGTGCTGGCACACGAGAGATGCTGACAGGAGTCCCTGGGAGGGCTGACAGAGGATACAAATACATTCTTCGGGGTTGTGGTACTTAAAAAAGAAACAAATGTGACTTTTTTCTCCATTTACCCTAACGCTGGCCAGGGCACGGGAGTGTCCCCTGATGCCCAGGGATGGGCTGTGGGGCACCAGAGCTCCTGGAGGCTGCACTGAAACAGGCAGGAAACAAGGAGAACTGGGACTGGAGAGACTTTTGCTGCCTCTTGAGGAACTTCCTAAGTTCAACGAGCCTGAACTCATTTAGCTAAATATATTTTCCACCTGGTTTTGCCAAGGAGAATAAAACCCAAACATAAAATCGAATAAACTTAATACCAAGTTCTGCTGCAGCTGTTGACTATCTCAGACCTCCCTACATTCCCTTCCTTGCCAAGCTAGGCAACACAAATCACAATTACAGTTCCTTTTGTGTTGTGCATGTGACAGGGGTTTGCAGTGTAACAAGATTAGTTTTCCCTGTAATCCTCTTAAAATGTCCTTCTTTGATTGTCTTTTCATCATTTGGTGTTCTGGAACTTGGATTAACAGCAGTGAGATTTATTCCACAAGTCCTCTTTGATAAGCTGCTTTCAAAAATTAGTTGCCTACAAACACACTTAATTTGGACAAAGCATTTTAACAGGAGCTGAATTAAGCAGTGTGTATTTTACAAACAGGAAAAAAAAAAACCCAAAAAGCAAAAACCCCAAAGCATGGAGCCATGACATGATTCTAATTCAGATTCAGAGTCTGATTCAGAGCTTCTTCCTGCAGGACGCAGCTGCTTCTCTCCTGTGTTTCGTCCCAGCTGATGTAAAGGCTCCTGGCTTTGTTCCCCTCCCTGCCCGTGCCCCTGCGTGACTCCATTTCAGCCGCATCTCTTCAGCTGCTGTTATTGCAGAGACAGGAGTCCCTGCCTTCCCCGGAGGGCACAGCCGGGGATCGTGCGGGGGCAGCTCCTGCAGCACGGGGCGGGCCTGGCCGCTGCCGGAACTCGAGATGCACACGCTGCCGCATGCGGGGCTGGGAGCACCTTCCACGTTCAGGGAGGGCACCCTAGAGCCGCGTGACTGCAGTCACCCGTTTCCAAGGTGCGTTTTTAGCTATAAAAATCATCACTCACGGCAGTGCTTGGGTTACAAACTGGGCTGTTTTAATTCCAGACACATCCTTTGCATCCATTCCTCACGTTACTCAGTGGCAACTATTTAACGCAACACAGTTTACCTGTCCAAAGCACCTGAAAGCCAAGTACCGGTGTTGCGTAGAGCAAGCAGGAGCAGGGTCCCCCGAGGCGGGCCGGGGCTGAGCGGGCTCACCGAGCCGGGCTGCCGCGGCCGCCATGGATGTCGGCGCTGCAGCGGCTCGTGCCTTTGGACAAGTCACTCAGCATCTCCTAACTGTTGTATTTTATTTTATTTTGGAAGAGAAAATTAAGCGTCCAAAGCCGCGCTCGCTTAGCCCGGTAAAGGATACCAAATATAACGACACCCCGGGTTCCGCTGCTCGCCCCCGGCCGCCTTCCCCCGCCCACCCGGGCCTGGCCATGCGGCGCTGCCACCACG
>WEIU01017736.1:233836-253128 GCA_013389925.1 Aegithalos caudatus
TGTCCCCACAGCCCCCAGACCCACTGCGGTGTCCCCACAGCCCCCAGACCCACTGCGGTGTCCCCATAGCCCCCAGACCCGCTGTGCTGTCCCCATAGCCCCCAGACCCGCTGTGCTGTCCCCACAGCCCTCAAACCCGCTGTGCTGTCCCCACAGCCCCCAGACCCGCTGTGCTGTCCCCACAGCCCCCGGACCCGCTGTGCTGTCCCCACAGCCCCCGGACCCGCTGTGCTGTCCCCAGAGTGGCCGTGACAGAACCTCCTGGGGCGGGGAGCCGGTGCACACCCTGCTTGGGCTGTAGCGGCCATGGGGGGCAGACAACCCCGTTAGAAAATCTCTTACTACAGCGCTTTGGTAGGAGGTGGGGTGAGGAGGTTTAACTCTGAATTTAAAGGAGCCTGACTTTCGCTGGCCCTGGTCAGCTCCCCAGAGTGTGTGCCGGGTGATTTGACTGCGGGGATGGAGGTCAGGAGTGTGCTCTGCACCAAGGCTGCCTCGCAGCTGCTCTGTGCTCGGAGAGCTCCTGCAGCAGAGCACGGCGGGTCCAGGCTCGGGGGGCTCTGCAGGGCAGGGGTCAGGCAGAGCTCTCGGTCCCATCAGCTGTAGCACAAACAGACCTGGCTGTTGGTACTTGTGTACCTTTCTAAACTGAAGCCTGGAGTCACTCACTGGGCTGGTATGTTTAAGCAAATGTTTACTTTTTTCAAACAGATCTGTTTCTTGGTGCCATGAGCATTTGAGAGAAAAATAGCACAGATTATTTCTCTGTCTGATGTTACTTTTAATAGAAATTTTCATACACAGGGAGAGTTTTAACATTTGTATTCCCAAAGACCCAAGCATATTTTGACTTCATGATGATTATTATATTCTTTTTAGACCCATGTGTTAGCTGCTGCATTAGCTTATAGCAAAGCACAGTCCATTACTCATTGCTGCTTCTACTTCCTGTCTTATTTTCTCTGCTCTCACCTCTGTTCAGTGGTAAGATTATCTGACACATCAGCTGTGTTGACAGGCTGGACATTACCATGGACAGCCAGTGAAGCACAACTTGAGTTTGTGACTATCCAAGGAACATCCAGATTTTGGAACCCTTAGACTGCTCCAGGCAGTAAGAAGCAGACTCTTTTGGAGCAGAGCATTTCTGTCTCCTACAGCATCCACAGTTTTAAACAGATGTTCTGCAGCTGTAACTTCTAGACTATAGACTCTTCCACACCTCTTGGCAGATCCCTTGCAGTGGTGGAGATGTGACTCAGGTCAGTGCCTGTGGTTTTCTGCTGATGTGGTCTAGATGTGACCTCTTTCGTCATTCAGATGGGAACAACAGCTGTTGGAAAAGTTTTTCATTTTCAAAACTATCCAAACTGTTGATCATGGGAAACCCTGCTTTTACCACATTCTTTCAGAGTAGAGTACTGAAGCTCTAAAGGATGCAGGGCTTTTGTAGTAGTTTTTTAAAAATCCACATCTTCCACAAGGGTTTTCTTTGCTGCTGCCTCATCCCTGAGAGCTGATAACATAAGGTCTTACCAAGAGCTACTGTTGGTGGCATGGTAGGACTGCCAGGCCTTTCCTTCTGTCACTGTAGCCTGCAGATGCAGGAGTATGAAAGATTTAGTCCCCAAGGGACCCTCACAGCAGCTGTGTTTCTGCACAGGCTGTCACTTGATGACACAAGACATTGCAAATGTCTGCATCAGCACATCCTAAAAACGGCTGTGCAGTGTGCTTGGCTTCACCTCCACACCTTGTGCGACTGAACAAACAGATCCTGCTGGTAAATTCCTGGGGGAAGTGTGTGTAAGAGAGCAAGAGTGAGCCTTTTGAGTAGCAGGTAATGAAGTTGTCAGATCACTTTCCCTATAAATGAAAATTAGCTCAATATGTTGACACACACCGGGTCCTGCCTGCTTTCCCCAGGAGTTTTATCAGCATTCGTCATTATGATCTCTGTAATTTCTACTACCTGGGTTTTGGAAAGAGTGAAACTATTGGAAATCCAAGGCGAGATACTCCTGATAAATGGCTTTGTACTGTCAACAAGCAAGGGAGCGTGGCCTGGAGGAGAGGCTGTTGTGTGAGGACGGCAGCCGTTCCCATGACAACGCTGGGAACCTTTCACCACTGGTTATCCACGGGAGAACATCTCCCACAGAAATAGGCAAAGCCAGGGCCTGGGTCCCAGCCTCCATAAATCATCCTGTGGGCTCCCCTAAGGCAGCGCAGGCAGCTCCACCCACCAGGCACCGCCCGGCTCTGCAACAGAGAACAGAAACAAAGCCACGGCACCACTCAGCCGGATGTATGCAAAAGCAAAGTTAAGATCAGCTGATGTTCCTACACCTCCTCCTGCTCTCCAGCTGAGGATCTCAATTTTTAATGATGAAAAGTCAAGCAAAAAAATCCAGATCTTTTTACAACCTGCTGAAGAGTCCATGTGATTTTCCTTTGTAGAGGAAGTCTTTCATTGATGTGGGATGGAGAGAGAGAGGCCGTGGGGGAATTGTGCCTTTTGTCACCCTAACTCTGTAATGTCCAGCCTGGGATTAAGCAGTTTTCTTCTGCACTTGAAACAGAAGGGGTTAAAAGAGCACCTTTTACACGGTATCTTCATAGGCTCATCAGCTCCCTGAGTGTCCCGGTGTGTGGGATTGCATTCATCTGAAGATGTAAAGATCTGCTTCCTTCCGTAAGGAAAGAGCCCTTGTGCATTTAAAAACAAGAGATAAAATCTCCCAGAAATGGAGTCAAAGGTAATGAAAAAGAACAACAAAAAATGTAATTTTCCTAAGGACAAACTGTTCCTTTTGCAAGTTGATCGTGTTTTGCTGGAATGATAGGAGTTAGCAATACTTCTCCATAATGGAGACTATTCTATCTCTAGCTTTCCAAACATTTTTGTCCTTTATTATTAATTTTAAGTATTTTGGGTCTTTAAATATTAAGATCACTGACTCTCTCTCTTTTTTTTTCCCATTTGTTTTGAAAAGAACACTCATCCCCCAAAAGGTTTGAGTAGCAAATGCTCACTATTGCTACCTGGTCTTACCTGAACATGTCAATAATTTGACATCAGGCTCCACACGTTGATGCCTCACAAGCAGTGCCAGCTGCAGCGGGTGGCAGGGCTGGGACCCTGCTGCTGTTCAGCTCCTGGCCCCTTAGAAACCCCCAGGACTGCAGCTCTTCTCTTCTGTTTCATCTTCTCAGCTGTCAGAGGGGAGTGTAACCCTCACCATTTCTGTGCAGGGCTCAGGGCCCCTCAGGAAGATGCTCTGGTGCTCCTCCTGTCCTGTGTCTATGTGCAGCTCCTCCAGCCTCTCCACTGAGCTCATTAAAGCTCTGGTTTTAGCAGGTGGGGATTTGTAATTTTTTTGTTGTTGTTGCTGCTGCTACTGCTGGTTTTCTGCATCACCATTCATTCTTATAATTAAAGTGACAGATCTTAAACTACTGTGTCAAAACAGCATGATTTAGTCAGAAAAGTACTGGGAAGATCATCTCTTGTCAGACAACAGTGATTCATGTTTAACCAGGTAAAGGCAAACCCTCGATCCTGCTGGTGCCTGGAGAGGCTCCCCCAAGGACAGGGTGTGGGCAGGAGCTTGCACACCTGGGCCCCCCTCTGGGTTTGTGGTTGTGTCAGGGCTGCAGCTGGACAACTCTGAACCTTAGCAAAGCTTTTCAGACTGATTTTCTAGAAGCTGTAAGGAAAAAAAAAAAACAACCAAAAAAAAACAAACCCCAAAACCCATAAAGGACATAATTTTGGTTTGAAAATCAGCTGATATCTCCAGGCTGGCTGGAAATTCATTGTTTCCAGGAGTCCCAGCTCTTTGTTCCCTGGGCTCTTGGCATCACAAACCAGGTATGCCAACCCTGAAGGAATCTCAGTGGAGAAATCCCAAGTGTGGCTGGTGTTTGCAGCTACAGGAACGTGCATCTCCCATGGGATGTGTGGGGCAAGAGGGGCACAGGCCTGGGCAAGCATCCCAAGAGCTTCTGACTCACTGCTGGCTCCTACTCCCAAGCTTCATCTTAGGTTCTGACCCTTCCTGCTGCCTTTTCTGCTCCATGCTTTGCTGGCCCATGGGGCTGTAGCTATCACAGTGCAAGTATCTGTATCTATGTGTCATTACTGTTTGTGTAAGATGCCCTGGAACTCCCTGACAGCCTGCACAAGGGAGGCCTCTGAATTCATCCTGCCTACAATGGCTGTTCTCCAGCATCCTGGACAAGAATCCTGGATTAATGGCAGTGTTTTCATATTGCCTTAAATAAACTTCCATTCTGGACCAGAGTATTTTACTTCATTACACAGGAATGGTAAATGCAGTATTTATCTGCAGAGCTATGCAAACTAACAATAACAATATTTGATGCTGCTTAAGATTAAAGGGCTCTGGTTTCAATAGCAGAAAGGATTTCTATCTGGAAGGAACCAGCCCTTCAGTGCTCAGGTACCACAGAGCAGGAACCTGAGCTTCCAGTTCATTTTCCAGGGAAGTTTCTGGATCACTGGAGTGACAGATAGGCACTGGCCCAGCAGGGACCTCCTGTGCTCCTCCTGCTTCTGAGACAATATCCCCTTCACACTATGGATAACATCTTTGATTTCAGCACTTGTGACCTGGGCTGAGGAAAAGGACTGTGTGGGGGTGTGCAGCTGTTCTTTACACATGTACTGCCCTATGAAGGTCACTCAGTTGGGAGTTTGGTTCTCAGGTGCAGCAGCTGGGATAGTGCAGTGGCTCCAGGAGTGGCTTTGGGCAGTCTAAGTGCTGCTGGGATCTCTGCCAGGATGGAGGTGAATATATCTGGCACACTGGTGAATTGCTCAAAGAGTGGGTGGGAGAGGAAAGAAAAGGGGGTGGTGAGGATGCTTTTTCTCCTGTGCTCTCATACAGTGGAAAGCTGGTGACTAGGAGCTACTGAAATTGTCTCATTAGAGACAGAAAATGTAATTAAAAGGGAGAGCAATCTCTCTCCAAATTCAAAACATTGCAGTCAGTCTTTGAAAGCAATTTTGGCTATTAGCACAGGTGGCAAAGTCCCAGCAATTGAACCCAATCTGATTGCTGTGTCAAACCACTAAGGAGAAAAAAGGAGTTTCCTGGCAGATGCCAGGGGCCACCTCTGCTGCTGTGGAGGGAAGGGGAGCGTGGTGGGGGGCACAGGCACCCGGGAGCCCGAGGTGGGCACCCCAGGGCAGAGCAGAGGGCTGTGCCTGCCCCCGGGGCTGTCTGCAGGCAGCAGTGACAGCCCCCTGCCCTGGGCACCAGCAGCTCAGCCAGGGCTCTCCCGGGCAGCAAGAAAATCCCTCACATGGTTTTCATGTTTTGCTTAGAGGCTGAAGTTTTAATCCCCTGTCCTGGGAAAAAGAGTGTTCCTTAAATGTGTCAGCAGCACTGGGATGTGTATGAGTGAGCTGGGTAGGAGCTTCCACTCTCACAGCATCGGGGGGGGCTCTTCCCTCCCTCCCTCCCTCCCTCCCTCCNGACAGCTGGACCCCTCTGTGCAGAATGAGGGATGTTCATCCAGGGCTGCAGGGTAGATTAGTAAAGACTTTTGGTGCTCTTCAAGGCTTTCAGAAACACTTTCAATTCTTCAGAGCCTTACAGAAATTACAAGAAATTTAGTTCTGTATTTCTCAGACATCATGAGGTTGACCAAAATATTTGGCACATGAAGGTTAACTTCAAACCCTGGTGTATTTTCTTTGAGAGAAAACCTACAAAATTCTCCTCTCTTGCTCTCTCATTCAATTGCATGTGTTGCTTTTCTTCTGGGACCAAAACAAAAAGCACTGAAATGCAGAGAGAAAAAAAAAAATCTTCTGGGGTCTTTCTTATCCCCTGAGAAATGGATCTGTTAGAGTTTCTGTGGTGAAAACAGTCCCGCTCCCTGGGTCCCCGTGGCTCAGGGCCCTCAGTGTGTCTCTGCTGGGGGACCCTGGCTGATCCTGCCAGCCCTTTTGTGTTTCACCCTCTCTGGTGATGGTGCCCTGGCAGCCTGAGGCCACCTCTGACATGTCCTGCTGCTGCTCCGCCAGGTGGGCCAGAAAACCATGAGTAAAGTGTGAGAACTGGTGGAAGGACCATCTTAAGGTATCTGGCCACGAGCTCACCTGTGTCTCCACAGTCTCTGAGACCTCCTGTCTCAGCTTTGCAGCCTGGGGTGTGCTGAAGGAGATGGAAAGGAAGGAATCAACAAGGAAAGTAAAACAGCTAATTTTTTTTTGTTTCATTTCCCAAGAAATAGGAGAAGGTTTTTGCAGCTAATGAATTATTTCTGAAAACACTGGTAATAGCTGCAGGCAACCTTAGCTCCAGGTTTCCCAATGAGCAAGAATCACTTACATACCGTTTTAAAATTCTAATGTATTTTCATTTGCTGTAGCTCAACTCTAACGTGACTGGGGGTCTGGAAAGAGGCCAGGAGAAGTAGCCATGTTTCCAGGAGATTACTGTCTCCTCAGATGAAGCAATGGAAAGCAGTTCCTGGATCCTATTGAAGCCTGGGGCTACCAATTATCCCAGCAGAGAGGCTCCAGAGCTCTTCGTTAGTGCTGGGGACAGGCTGTTTCAACTAAGCAGAAAAACTGGTTGTGTCAGAGGTTAAATAGCTCTGCTGCTATTTTATGCTTAAAAACAGGTTTGCTCTGGACTTCAGAGGCACTGGGGTTTCTGCCTCCTTTTCAAAGAAACCCAATGGTAAATCTGGAGGCAAAACCCGGGCAGGAATGGGGAGTGGAATGAAGTGACCCAGCAGCACATGATCCCTTCCCTGTCCCTGCCTGACTCCCACTTCCACCCAGAGCTGAGGCTGGGCACAGGGAAGGGGAAGGTGCTGCTCTGGCAGTCTCCAGGGTTGGGTTGGCTTGCTATGGCACTGCTCAGTGACTGAGGGATGCATCATCTGAGAGAAAAAGAGGAACAGATGGTAGAGGGAGTTATAGTGGGAGGAAAACCCAATTAGAAGTCCCAGCATGGTTTGTGTTGGGGATATGGATCTTATACCTTAAGTAACAGCCAGGAAAAGAGAGATACCAGGCTTTGTCACCCATGGTGGAGAAAATTCTTGCTTCAGGCAGAGAATTATATGAAAAAAAACCACAAAACCAAACACAAAAAAACCCAAAGAAACCCCAACTTTGGTAAAGCTTCTGAGAGATTCTTCTCTGAAGGGAGAATGAATGAGGGAGATATGAGAGATGGACTTAATGTGTCCAGTGTGTGGGCTCAGTATTCCAATAGAGGCTTTTTAGCTTCCCCCTTCTGCAAGAATGTTTAATAGTTAAAACAGCAGCCTGGGAGCTGGAAATCTGGGGAATATCCTCAGCTCTCATTTCTGTGGGTGGGTGCTGTTGGGGCACTGCCCGCTGTGCTCACAGCCCTGCCCAGCCCTGCCCTGCCTGAAACCCGGAGCTTTCCCCGTGCCCAGCCCGGCCCAGCCCAGCCCAGCCCAGCCCNCCCTGCCCGGCCGGGGCTGCGGGTGATGCTCTGCAGGGCACTCAGAGCTGTGTGAGACCCCTGGGTACTTCCCAGAGGAGCAGGGGGAGCAACAGGCACTGGGCAAGGAAGAGTGAGAGATTTCTGGTTTTCTTCCCTAATCAAAAGGGCTACGGAATGAAATAAAAAGAATTCCTGAATAACATGAGATAAGGGAATGTTAATGTATTTTTGCTCATTCTTTTTCACTCAGTGTTTCTTTCCATTAAATTGTATTCCTACCTGGTGCTACACTCTTAGTTACCCTGCTGAATACATCCTACATGTCTCAGATCACTGGCTGATGTTGATAGATCATTCTTGTGGAGCAGGTGTGTGTTTTCTGAGGGGTGCTCAGGAACAAAGGGTCAGAGCTAAACACAGGAGCAGAGCTCAGGCATCCCTACGGGTGTGTTATGGCCAAGTCAGCCTAGAAACTCACTGAAGCAACCCTGGTGAAAAGGACTGCCCTGGTGAAAAGGACTGCCCATCCTCAGAGCTTTTTGTTCTCTATAAAGAAGCCCAGGGAACGCTGTTTGGTGAGTTTATTCTGGAACTTCTGAGAATATCAGTTGCACAAACTTCTCCTGATGTAGGTATATATTAATAACATTGCAACCCGGCATGGGGTGCTTGATATCCTGGAAATCCTCTTTAAATACCCCAGTGTCTGTAAAATCTTCCTGCAGCTCAGGGTATGGCCCAGCATATCCCATCTCAGCTTGCACCCATCCACCCTGACACCAGAATAGCAGAAGTCGGGAAACAGGCACTTACAAAATCCTTCCTTCACTTTCTCTTCATTTCTGTTACATAAATTCTGTATTTCCTGGAATAGAGGCTGTGAACTGCTGAACTCAGTCTGAAGTCAACCCAGATAACGAGCTCATTTACATTAATAAGAAATCAGCTGTTCCTTTTGCTGGATTCCCAGGGGAGCAGCTGGTGGTCTGCTTTTTCCATGCAGCCATTCTCCTCCACACTGAAATGCCTCAGAAATATTTGTTTGCCTGAAAATGTGATGTGAAAAACAAACAGAGAAAGCCATGGATTGTTCTGGTCAATTAGACCTTTGGAAAGGGGTCAAATACTTTGGATATCATTTGACAGCTGTATTCAAGCCTCATGGCTCTTAATTAACACTTCCTCATGCCTGGATCAATCTTCATCTCACTGTCCCCGAGCATTTGCCTCTCCACTGTTTAGGGCAGTGCTGAAAGCTGCATCACTCTGTGGTTCATTTTAAGACTAATTATCATCAAGCATGAAAACAGCATTTTGCATTATGTAATTTTGGGTTTGCACATAGACCAATTCATTTTAGCTTCAATTATTACTAAACATGTCTGCTGATGAGAAAAATGGTACTGGGTATAGCAAAATGTAAACAATTATGGGCTTTAAAAAATCTAAATCTACTTTCTGTAGATTGATATATATATGTATTTGATATATCTATACATATGCATCTATAAACTGATAAATAAATGTATATAGATCTATATATATGGAAAAAAGATTAAAAAATCTAAAAAATGCAATTAGCAGTGTGGGTTAATTGTTTAATTATATAAGGATTAAACTCAATGATGCAGTGTTGCACATCTTTGCTTTTATTTTGCAAGACTCAGGTTAGTGCTCAGTACTTGTGTTTCCAGGCAGAAACCACAAACTTTCACTGTTGTGATGCATCAGTCTCAGCTTGTGCCTGGATGGATGGATGAAAATGATACTCTGGGGCAAAGTTACCTCTAAATGCTCTTGCTTGCTGAATAATAATGATGTTGCATCTCTTAGTAGCCCAATTTCCATACCGAAAGTAGGAAGGAAAGTAAGTAGAAAGAGGCACTATGGAAGAATCTAATTCATATTTTATAAATACCTTGTAAATAATTTATATTATTACTTTCTCTTCTGAAATGATCAAAATATATTGAAAAGCTGACCCTTTCCTCATGTTTATCTGTGCTGAAATGCCTAAAGATCCTCTGTTTGGTGACACAGGACACGTCAGATGGGAGTGAGGGCTGTGCTGCACTTCCAGCCCAATTGCAGCACCGCATGCCGAGAGAAACTCCGGGAGACTCTGCTGGGTTTATTGAAGAAAGAACTCCAAGTAGCACAGTTCAGTGCCCCTAGTTTCTGCCCTGGGGGCGATGGGCTGGCCCCAGCAGTGCTGGGGAGTTGCTGGGCTCAGCCCTGAGCCCTCCCTTGCCGGGGGTTTGTTTGGTTACCCTGGGGATTGTTGGCTGGCGCCTGGCTCGTGTGAGGCACGCATCACCCGGCTCTGCTCAAATAAGAGAGGCTGGGTTTGTAGGTGCTTCACAGGGCGGTGTGCTGCAAAGAAACAAAAAGCTTCCTGGTTCAACCTAAATAAGAGCAATCAAAAGAAAATCCATGGTGGTAAGGAAGAGCTGGTGAGATTATTTCTGGTGGAGCCAGAGAGAAGAGGTGCCTGGGGAAGTGGGCTGGAGAAGGCGGAGAGGAGTGAAAAAGCTCCTGCATTTCACTGGTCTGTACAAAGCCTGGAAATGCTCTGCCGTGGGTAGAAAATGAAATGCACAAGTGAAGGCCCCAGTGACTTCTGGCAGCTGGTGCAGAGCTGAGCTGCCACTGGAGACAGGGCTGGGGGTCCCTGCTTTCCACAGGGGTCACTTTAACCTGCTCCAGTCAGTGCCTTGGCTCGGCATGAAGCACATGTGGCATGGGGCTCAGGGGATGTGGGCTGAAGGGCCCAGGCAAGGCAAGGCAAATTTCTGTAGCTTATGCTAACTAGGGCAAAAGTATTTCCTGTCTATAGATCTGGGACACAATAATGAACCAGCATGCCTCAGGAGATAGGCATTATTTTAATTGACTTGATAAAGTAAATCAACTGATAGAGAAAACCTCCTTAGACAGTATAATTACAGATACTGGGTTGTAACTCAGGAGCTTGCACACTTGGGCTGGCAGGAAAATAACAAGAGAAGTCATTAGCAGAAAGTGAAAGAAGAAGACATATGCTACAGGAATTTCTCCACTTCCTAATTCTTCATTTGTAAACTTCCCTTCATGTTCAGTGCCTTAGACTCCCTAGGTGTGATTGTCAGTGCTTGTGATGAAACATCTGATCATTTAGATTTTTCTTATAAAGACCTAAACTGCAAATGAACGCAAGCAAATGCAGAACCATGCCATTAAATGCATTGACTTCTGTGATATTTGTCCACTTGTGCATTTAACTTTCTGGTTTTCTTTTGCACCTGTATAAAGTGAGATGTAAAACTGCACAGTGCATTTTTCCTTGGATTTGTATGTGCAGGTACCTGTCAGGGTACATGGAGTGCAGAGCCACACAAACAGGCACATGGTGTGGATAGAACTTGTGCTTACTTGACCTTTGTTTTTCTCATTTTTAATGGCCATAAATCAAAGTCTCCATAAATCAGGGGGTTCACATTAGAGTTTTGAAGACTACTACAGAAATAGCATTCCAATATAAAACAGCATTTGATGTAATAAACTTAGAAAATATTCCTGAGCAGTTTGAATTATCTTTGCTCTGATGACTTGCACAATTTAACCAACCCAATCGAATGGAGCAGAAGACCACGGTGACTCTCTGAGAGCCCATTTCTGTCTCCAGCAGCAGCCAGAGCAGCCTGGTTATCTGATTCTCACCCCCAGAGCTCCTGGTCTCCAAACATCAGCTGTTCCCGCATCTGCATCTGGTTTTGCATCTGCACAATTGCTTGATCAAGATGCTGATCTGCTGCTATGGCACAAGTGCCAGGGAACATGTGTGTGTGTGCCAGGGACGTGTGTGTGCTAAGGAACACGTGTGTGCCAAGGAACGTGTGTGCCAAGGAACATGTGTGCACCAAGGAACACGTGTGTGTGTGTGCTAAGGAACATGTGTGCACCAAGGAACACGTGTGTGTGTGTGTGCACCAGGGACACGTGTGTGCCAAAGAACACATATGTGCCAAGGAACATGTGTGTGCCAGGGAACACGTGTGTGTGTCAGGGACACATGTGTGTCAGGGAACACGTGTGTGCCAAGGGACACGTGTGTGTGCCAAGGAACACGTGTGTGCCAGGGACATGTGTGTGTGTCTGTGTGTATGTGTGTCTGTCTGTGCCAGCGTCCCTGTCCGTGTCTGTGTCTGTGCCAGCGTCCCTGTGCTTGCCGCCCGTTGCCCTCCAGTGCCCGCCGGGCCCGGCCGTACCCGTGCCCAGCCCGGTCGGTGCCGGCCCGGCCGTGCCCGTGCCCAGCCCGGTCGGTGCCGGGCTGCCTTTGCCGGCGCCGGGGATGGTGTCAGGCTGGGCTCCGGACAGGAGGTGTCAGGCTGGGCTCCGGACAGGAGGTGTCAGGCTCGGCTCGGCTCTCCCGGCCCAGCCTCGGCGAGAACGAGCGGCTGAACTGCCGTGAGCGGCGCGGAACTCGCTGCCAGCCAACGGGAGTTGCATTTTTGGTTATATGTGACCACGAAACAAAGCGATAAAGGTTTTTCCATTCCTTTTTATTTATTTCTGTAGGCTGTAGTAAGGGACCATTGCTTTAAAACCCTTAGACATTTGGACGTATTTTACAAGACAGTACAGTTTCTGAATGTCACACATTGATCACAGTTTCATACTATTACATGCATATAAAGACACGGATTTTTTTTTATAATTTGTTTTACAGAAACAACTGGAGAGGTCAATAAACTTCAACAAAGAATGACTAAATCAAAATTACAAAAAATGTAAGACTCTAAGTACGCTAGTATATGGCTAATGTTGCTGTAATCACCCCAAAGCGCCAGGGCATTGAAACATTTCTTAAAAGGGAAGAAAACATCTGCTGGTGCATCGGACCGATAGAATCGATGAATTGAGTGAATTCCAATATAACCCAATGAAGAGATTGTGCAAGGCATGCAGGATCTGCTGGGTATGGGGCACAAGCACTGCCCTTCCTTACAGACACCCCGAGCTGGGTTCCCCGTTGATTCCCCACTGCACAGCTTAAAAAACAACCCAGTGCAGGGCAATGCAGAACCCGGTCCCAGGCTACCCTTTCCGGGCCACAGTCAATCTCCAGCTATAAAAGCAATTTGATCTAAATGTACCAGCAGAGCCACAGGAAACACATTTTCCAGTTTTTATTTGTCGTTAAGTATCACTTTCTCTTTTAAAAAGACCCCCTCAGCTTTCCTATCCTTCGGTGTCCGTGGGTGCTCGGGGCTGCCCTTCGGGAATGTCGTGGGAAGCTTTTGCCTGGGCTCTGCAGGTCTGGGGCTTTTGCAGGAGCCCCGGGCTGGTCCCCGGCCCCGGCGCCCTCGGGCACGGGGACATCACCGGGCAGCACTGGCAGCTGTTTCCTCCCTTTTGTGAAACTGCTTCACTGGCCTGAGGAGAGAGCAGGGTTCTGCTGCAGGAAGTGGGGGTGTATTTTTAAATGCTAATCTGGTTGGAAAGCGAGTTTGGTTGGTAGCTGTGGCTGGCCTTTCTGAGTACAGTATCATGGCTTCAAAATTCGAAGTAAAATGAAGATGCTGCTCCCCCACCCTCCTCCCAAGCACACCAGTGGGGAATGGTTCAATGCAGAAGTAATTTTCTGCACCTACCACCAAAAAGCCAGAGAATGGGGGAAAAAATGTTCCTCACAAGCCAACAAAACTGACATAAACAAAATAAGTCCCAGGGCTTGCAGGAGCCGACGTGTGGCAAATTGTATGTGGAGGCAGTAAAACATAACAGGAAGAGGAGTCATAAATGGCAGAGCTCCTAAATGAAAAACACAGAGTAGAGAAGAATGGACGAATGGTCTTAAATCCAGATTACCAACAGGACCAGAGGCTCTGTGCCACAATTCAAAGTAACCCATGGCCCATCTGCCAGCAGTGTCCTCCCAGCTTCAGAAGCCCCTGGCCAAGGGCAGAGAGCTGTGTGGCTGAGGTTGGGTCCTGCTGCAGGGACAGTCACCTGCCAGGCTGGGATGTGGAGGGAGGCTTGGTCATGCCTGGGTGACTGTCACCCTCCTGCCTGAAGGATCCACCTTCTGCCAGGCTCTCCCTGACCTGCCTTTTCCCCCTTCCCTCACCCCACTGCTGTCCAAGGAGGTGCTGTAGGCAGACACCTCCAGCCCTGAGGCCGTACACATTAATTGATCTGTATTCATTTTCCATTAGCTTTTAGAGATACGAGTCCAAATTCTTTACTGATCTAAAGGGGGCACAGCTCCATTGGCCTCAATGGGCTTTAACTTACAGAAGCAAAGAATTTGTCATTTCATATAAATTTGGCTCCCTGGCTTTCATGAGGCTCTAGTTTTGAGGGGTCTTTGTAGAGACTTCAGCCCTATTACTAATTTTTTAAGGTAGTGTCACTGCAGTCTTGGAAAGGCCCCTTCAAAAATAAGGGTTAATTCTTGTTCAGTCCTACAGAGCATCAAGAGTATTACTTCTAGTTAAAAGGAAGCAGGAGGATTTTGCTTTTTCTTCTAAGCCCCTAAGACTGAAAACTTCTTGTGCAATGAAGCCAGAATCAAGCAAAGCAAAATTTGGAGTAGTATTTACAGATACTTGTGGCACCCAACCATTGGTGTCAAAGGACACTTACTGTGGCTTAGGTAACACCAGCAACGAAAGGGATACACGTCCTGGGTGCAGACTTTCAGTTTTCTGAGGGTTTCCTTTGCCTGGCCCAGAAAAAGGCAAGAGCCTAAATGTGATCAGCATGGAGTGTGAGATGCGTGTGGAAAATAAATATTTCTTCAAAGGCCTGGGTGGTATTTGGGCCGTTCCTGTCCTGGTGTGGGAGGGCAAAGCTGAATGGTCTGACTAGAAGCTTTCTATGGTTTTGTTGATAATGCTCTAATGAACTTGCTGAGATGGAGGGTGCCTCTTGAGGGGATTTGTGTGGTTGCTGATGATGGATATGGAAGCCTATTGCATTAATTGCTTCCTAAGAAAGAAAAATCCCACCCAACTTTAATGCCTTCATCTGTGAATGGGTCTTGCTGATAACCACAGGCAAAACTGGGTCTACTGGTTGATCCTTTCATTCGAGGGATACCTGGACTTTCTGAAACATACACCTTTCCAAATTACCTCTGTTTCAGGTCTATTGACTATTATGGTGGGCATGTAAGAAAATCTCACAAACAAACAAAAGGAAATGGAACCAAAACTCCATCTTTGGCAAAAGCATGGTCACTGACCAAACTGCTGGGCCGAATCAGAAGGAAATGTGTGTGCAGAGCTAGAGTGCCTCTGAAGCTCTTCATCGTGCTCAACTTCAACAGGCCATGAGATAGCTTCAGGATGAACATTTATCTCATGGACTTTTTAATAAATTTCTGTGAATATAGCTGTGGGTACAGCTACAAAGGAGCAAAGATCATTACATAAGCAGGTGCATGGACAGCTTTTACCACAACTAAATCAAAATCTGGTCCCTTTCTGAATGTTCATGTTTCTTATTCTTCCACATTTTTTCTCATTTCCTGATTGTCTCTGGCACCAAAAATAAAAATTCCACAACCCAGTGGGAAATCAAAGTCTGGACACTTATCATTTAATCCAGGAAAAAACTTCTCTGAAGATGCCTGAGCATTGTCAGGTCACTGCCTTGAATAAGAGCCTAGTTTTTGATGTTTATACCAGCTCCATCATGTCACCATTAGGACAATTAGATTCAAAACCTGTCTCTTCTTTCTGTCCTCAGCTCAATCGATGTAAATCTGGAGAAATGCAGCCAGGGGTGTTGGGTGACTTCCCCCTGCTGCCCCCAAGGCAGAGCCTGGCCTGCTCTGCGTTTCTCAGCAGGAACATCTCAGTTCCCACAGTCAGTCCCTGGTTAAAGTATCACAAACAAGAAAATACAAAAACATGACAACATCTGACAAACCCCATGACCTTTCACAGATGCATTTCCAGGAGGAATGTTGCAGGTGCTTATCAGAAAAAAAGAAAATAACAACAAAAAGGTTGGGGATCAGCTGTGTAAATGAACACTGAGAGAGCATCTAATATATTATTCTGTAATACAAAAAGAAGAAATCTGACTTGATTGCCCTATTAGAAATTTGCTAAAAATACAGATATATATTTATATTTTATATATATATATATAATTTTTTTTTAAATCTGAACAGAAAAATAGACTACTCTGGAATGCATGAAAGTCACATGACTTTTCCATACATCAGATACTTATAAAGCCAACACAATGGCAAGCAGGAGGTACAGAGGTAACTAGAACATCTGTACTTTATTCAAGAACAATTTAAAGCCATATTCTCCCAAAATGGGTGATCCAATGAACCCAAGATTGCACTTGCTCTGTGCAGAAGGGACTGACTGAACATGGAGGAGCTGGGGCTGGTTTGGAGCCCCAGGGAAGCCCAGCTGGCTGTGGCACCTCAGGCCTCCTTCTCTCAGGAATTGGAGGGCTTGCTTCAGAATGAGGTGTTCTGTGGAGCTTACCAGCAGAGAGAACGTGGCTTTAGAAACCTTGTCTTTGTGATGAGTTTTACATAACCTTGTTATTTACTATAAACTGTACCGGTCATAATTCTGTCAAGACATAAATATACAGTAGGTACAAATATTAACAGTACATTACAATTTTACAGAAGAGAATACTGTTTTCCTTAGAAATGTGTATCTTATTAGCTGCAAGGGAAGAAAAGGCTACAGTTTATCACAGCCATAGTTGCCAAACAACCTGACTGCCTCAGATGTGTATCTCATGACTCGCCCAGGCAGATATTCCCTGGCATTTGACACACGGCATGTTCAGGAAGGGAATGTGCGTTCCACGGATTACTTTTGCTCTCTCTTGCTTTTGTTTTGTTTCCTTCCTTCTACCTTTTATTTTGACTCTCAAACCTTTCAGAAAAATGTGGATTTCACAGGAGACTCTTTTGTTTTGGGTTGGGTTTTGTTCCATAAGTGTGCTTAGGTGAAGTTTTTAAGAAAAGGCACTGAGAAATCTACTGCAAAGTCACTGCTTTTTTCTTCTGTTCAAGGCTAAAACTCAGAGAATCTTTAACCTCCTGGTTAAGAAAACTGCACCCTCTCCTTCCATATGTGCATATACATACACACACACACATATATATATATATATGTATATGTTCTATGTATATATTTATAGGTATGTGTTAAAAATGACGTTGATGGCGTAAGATAAAAGCAAGTGCAGACATCACATGTCCAGAGTGTCCCTACAGGTATGATGTTTTCTGCAGCAGCAGGTGAGGCTCTGTCAGCTTGCTCAATACCCTGTGCACAGTAAAATTGCAGACCTGAATGCCAAATATCAGTGACTAAACCACAGCTTTAGCTTGATGCAAGAGATGTTGCCTGTTTTCCCCAATCGCTATGAGCTTTGGAAAACATGTATCAAACAGAATTGTCTTTCTAGGGTCTATAGGATTTGGTGAGCATTATGTTTTCAAAGCACTGCCTTTCCTTTGCAATGAGTACAGATTTAGTCTACCACAACTTTAGGTTAGAGTAGATTTCCCAGTGCTTACATTATGTATATGTGTATTATGCACACACACACATATATAGATACATACTTTGTGTTCAGACTTTATTTCATTAAAATAAATTAAACATACTTCCTTTTTAATTGGGCACAAAATGAGAGCTACATCTTTGTACACAAATAAGAAAGAAATGCTCTTCAAGCATATTATATGCTTAATTTTAAATTATTTGCTTTCTATAAGAAATCTATAGGACTTTGGCTATTCAGACTTAAAAGGAAGATTTTTTTAAATGATACTTTTGAATTTGGCTTTCAAAAGTGACTCAGTAAAATGCTACTTTAAAGGTAGGACTAGATGACCCAAGGTGTGTCATGAGTGATCACGCAAGGCAGACAGAGGGCCTTTGGTTACAAGGAGAGTTGCACCAGTTGACTATCAGATAAAAAATGATAGGATTGTTGATTTACACATTTTTGTCAGTGCCATCTATAAATCAAATACATCAATTTGGATGAGAGTGTGGTAAATACTACACTATATGGCTATATTTAAGTACGTTCACTTCTGCGATATGTAAAATATGACTTTTTTTTCCCCCACATGAAAGCATCAGCTCTAAAAATATTTAACTTGGAAATCACTATTACTTTATAAAAAAAAATTCCCTGATTTTTCTTCTTTTTACATTTGTGCTGATGGCAGACATGACTGATCACTGAAACACAGAGATTGTATTAAAACTCTTCTCTTTAAGATTTCTTGTTGCCGCTCTGTGGCTTCAGAAAGCCACAAAATTAATCAGTATTTAAAGCTTATCTGCTGGAAAGTTACTTTTTACTTTTTCGTTTTCGTTGCTTTTTCGTTTGACGACTCGATCTTAACCAGTATCTCAGCAATACGTCGGTTCCTCTAAGTACACTTGTATTTTCTATGGCCAAATCCTACAGTCCTTCACCAGGCAAAGCCCACCGGAGGAGCGGCGCCTTGGGCTGCGGGAAGGCGGAGCAGGAGCGAACAGAGCTCGGGAAGCGGCCCTGAGAAACCCCGGGGGTTCGGGCACTGCCCGGCCCCGGGGAACCCCGGGGGCTTCGGGCATCACCCGCTCCCTGCCCGGCCCTGCAGGACACCGCGGGGTTCGGGCATCACCCGCTCCCTGCCCGGCCCCGCGGGGCTCTCGCTGCCCTCAGCTGAGCAGGGCAGAGTGACTGCAGCGGGGGCACAGCTCCGTGCCCAGGACACACCTGTCAAAGCCATTCTCGCAACCTACGCTAGCTCCTAAAACAGAAATGTGCTTATTGCTTTTGTCCGTACATGCTGCATTCACTATTACGGGTTACAGACAGTGCTGCACGGCCGGGACGGACACACGGCTACATTCAGGACTAACCAACACTTGTTTTTTACGATAGGAAGGAACAAAATGCAGTGGACTCGAGTGGCTTCAGGGGGGTCTTCCTCCCACGTGCGCCCCTCTGCTCTCACGTCCCGTGTCTCAGCTCATCCCCGGACCCGCTGCCTGCAGATTGCTACACCCCGGCAGGACCTCAGGGACAGGGCAGGAAACGCTCAGTGACAGAGTTATTTACAACTCGGTTTTACAGTAGAAACGGAGAACAACATAAAAGGTTACCGTCACAGTTATCACAGGACAAGTTGCGACTTGCTACAGGCGTGTAACAAATCACAGTCACAACAAGAGGCACAAATTAAAGTAGTGCTTGGTTAAAGTGCTTGATTGTTACACTCTGCTATCCTACTCCAGCATTGCAACAACGACAACAAAAAGTCAACGTAAAGTGCTTTTCCCCCCGGAGATTAAAAACCAAAGACAAATTATTTCCTACACAATTTGACATAACTTTATTGAAACAATGTATTTTAAAAACCTAGGCTGGTGGCTGCTAGTTCTGTTCACTTAAAATGGTCAGTTTCGTTTGTTTGTTTGTTTTTTTGTGGTTTTTTTTTTTTTTTTTTTTTTTTTTTTTTAAATTTTTTTTTCTTTTCTTTCCTCTTTATTTTCTTGTTTCATTTAAAAATGACTGGATGTTATTAAAACGTCAGGCCTGATTCTCCTGCCTCTCGCAGCTGCTTCGTGCCACGGCCCTGCAGGAGCCTCTCCTGCCCGACCTGGCGAGAGGGAGCACAGCCAGGCCTGGGACGGGTCACTAACCAATCCCTCTTTTTGCATATTTATGTAACACTTGCATATCTTTCACTGCGCTGCTCGGGCGCAAAAAGCTTCGGACCAACCTGCTGCTGTCCTGCGGCCCGGGCTGGGCTCGGCTGCGGCCGGAGCCGGGCGGGAGCGGAGCCCGGGGTAG
>WEIU01017736.1:253620-265565 GCA_013389925.1 Aegithalos caudatus
GAGAGCCGCGCTCCCCTCCCGGCCCCGGGCAGCGCTCTGGCCGCGATGCCTCGGAGCGCCCCGCTTCTGCATGGCTCCTCCGACCTTCCCCGAGCGCCGGCCCTGGGGCAGGTACCGGCTTTAGCAGAGGGTAAGTGCCAGTCTCGCTATTATTTAGGGCATATTTGGAATTAGATACAAGTGGTGCAACTCACCCTGCTGATATTTCAAAAGAAAACATCAGGTCCTACAGGATATCAAATTGTTAAACACACAAAGAGCATTTTAAGAATTGGTTTCTCTAGACCATTATTTGTTTCAAATGCTTTTCACTTGGATTTTCCAATAATGCAAGTGTTCCCTGTTACCTTTAAACTTAATATCCATCAGAGAAAGCTGTAGATGGGGAACAGCTGCTCTGAAGCAGTGAGCATTGTGTTTTTGAAAGCTTTATACCAACCCCAGCAATTTATTCCAGAGTTCAAATCTGGCTGCCTTGGCATCCTTTATGGAACTAATGCAAATCAGATGTTAATATTTCCAAAAGGAGCTCTAGCGTTCAAGGGGAATGGATGGATATTTGGTCACATTGGCTTCACTGGACAACATGAAAGGAGATCAATGTGTGATCATGATTTGCAATCATTTTTTTGACTGATGTGGGCAATGTCTTTAGAGCTGTTTCAGAGAAGAACATTTTAACAAACCCACACTGGACCTCCCCCAGACTTTTAGAAACAGGTGGCTTGTTTCAGCCAAGTTCATGCCATGCAGAAGCTCTTTTGTTTGTGTTGACTGTGAAGATATTCCTTTAAACTCTCAGTAAGTTCTTTCAGACCCCACCTCAGATGCTTTGATCATGTGTGTTAGCATGTCCTCCACTGCCTGGTAATACATGGACTTCTGGGGAAATGTGATTTTCTAGTCTGACAGTCTCCTGATTGCCCTGGGTTCTTCCAGTGATCCCTTCCATAGAGAAAATGCAGTTCTGCCCTATAAGCTTAGGGGAGGTGGGTAAAGCAGCAGCTTCTAGATGGTTCTTCTCGGTTCTATAAACATGGTCCTTTTGCTTTAGATAGCCACTGTTTGCAACGCTGTACTTGGGACTCACATTTCCAGGCGGGCTTGAATCGTACATCAGCTGACCTTCATCATCAGTGTCAGCATCTATGTATTTGTGTATACCAGCATCGTGGAAGTTGAAAGCTATGGCTGCCTGGGACTCTGGTGATTTTGGGGGGGTCCTTGCACTCGCAGTTGTGTAGATGGAGGTTTCTGGGCTCATGAGAGACCTGTCAGAGAGTAAGGAAGTATCTGTGGCAGCAGCAGTAGCTCCCCGGCTCTTGAGAGGGTCTGGGTACGTTCTCAGTACATTTGATGCTGGTACTAATGTGCTGGTGTCCTCTTCCATAAAGTTGACTTTTAGAGATCTTAGCTTTAAAGGGTTACTGGCCTTTATGGAGCTTTTGGGACTTTCAATGAAAAAAGCAGAACGGTGGCCGCTCTCGGAGCTTGGGTTCATCTCCACGTACCTGGCAGTGCTGCCCTCCGGCCTTCCCTGCTCCTGGACCAGGCTGATGCCCCCCTTGCAGGGCAGGGCTGTCAGCGGGCTGTGCGAGAAGCGCCCCGAGTCGGGGAACTCGGCGGCACAGCTGATGAAGCTGTCGATGCTGGACATGCTCCTCATGTCAATGATCCCGTCCGTGCGCGTGGCCAGCAGCGGCACCATGGGGCCAGGTAGGGTTTCCATTTCTAGCTCTTCCTTTTGCTTTCCAGCTTGGCTCGACTCTTTTGTGTTGAGGTTTGGCTGGGACTGAGTCTTTGCCATTTTGTTGTACATGTCCTCCAGCTGTTGGACATTCAGGTGTTGGGGACTTGAAGATGACCTGGCTTTTTCTGGGGATCCTTGTTCCTTGGTTTCAAAAGATTTACTAGAACTAGTTTCAGAGAGTGTTCTCTTGGTCCATTTCCATTTGCTTGGAGATAGATGATTGTCCTGAACTTTATCCTTTTTGGCTATGCTTTCTCCATTCTTTTCAACCACAATGTCCATGAGTTCTATGCTACGGGCAAATGCATCTTTCATGTTCATGGAGACAATACTGCCATTTCTTTTTGCTCTTTCAAGAGCTTCCCTGCGCTTAATGGCTTTCTCCTGCCTCTTCTGCTCTTTGTAAAACTCAGAGAAGTTATTGACAATAATTGGGATGGGAAGAGCTATCACCAGCACACCAGCAATGCAGCACAGTCCTCCTACTATTTTACCCAGAAGAGTTTTGGGGTAAATGTCTCCATAGCCTACTGTTGTCATGGTGATTGTTGCCCACCAGAAAGAAGCTGGGATGCTTTTGAATTTTGTATCATCTTCATCCTTTTCTGCAAAAAACACTAAACTGGAGAAGATCATAATGCCCATAGCCAGAAACAGGATGAGTAACCCAAGTTCATTGTAACTCCTCCTCAGAGTAAACCCCAAGGACTGTAAACCCGTTGAGTGCCGGGCGAGTTTTAGGATCCGGAGTATCCTCATAATCCGAAATATTTGGACCACTCTTCGTACATTTTGGAACTGAAGTACACTTTTATTGGATTCTGTGAGGAAGATGGTAACATAGTAGGGTAAGATAGCCAGCAAATCTATGGCATTCAGCGGGCCTTTGAAAAACTTCCATTTCTTAGGGGAGGAGAGGAACCGCAGGAGGTATTCCATCGTAAACCACGCGATGCACACTGCCTCCACGTGGGCCAGCTGGGGGTTGTCTGTGGTCTGCCCAAATTCATCCACGCCTTGTAGCTCAGGAAGTGTATTAAGGGACAAGGCAATTGTAGATAGTACAATAAACATGATGGAAATGATTGCCAAAATCTGGAAAGGAAAGAGAAAACAGCGAGTTAATCTCAGAACCCACGACGCTGTCTCTCGCTGCCGTTAACACATGGCTGCTTGTTTTCCACGCTGCAAGACCCGCTTTGCTCAGCACACAGAAGTTGGATAAGTAATGCATCCTGAGCAGAGTTTGTTTTGGAAGCTGTTTTAGTTATGGCAGATGCATAAAGGAGATAAAGCATCTACTTTGACTCCTGCGCTTTCATTTCTCTGTAGATAAGGAACATGTGAGGAACAGCTAGGATGCCAGGAGGGCTGTGAAGCAGTTCACAGCAGGAGCTTTTGATTAACTACTAATTAGGTGCCCAGGAAGGCCCATCTGGACAACAAGCTCTGAAATTTAAGCAAGAAGGAATGCAGTTTTGAATACATGATTCGATCAGAGTGATGTCCTCCATTTAATGAACAGTTACTGCTGTAATTTGGGGTGCTGATGGCTAATTACAGAGATGTGTGTACAATTCTACTACATAAGCATACAAATAATACACTCTTGTTTAATGACTCATTTCTAATTTGATTCTTGATGGTTGTGAAAAACATGAAAACTTCAACAAGCTTTCTAAACCATTTTGAGTTTTCCAGAGGAGAGAGCAAACATCTGAGCAAACCAAATTAGACAACACTGAGACAGCCAAGGCAGGGCAGGTCCAGTCACTGGAGGCCTCACAGGTTTCAAACTCAAGAGAATAAAATGTAAGTCAAGAGTCTCATGGTGAAGTGTGGAGAAATTTAGACACTAATGATTTCTGCATGCACAAGACCATCTTCTGGAGACCAGGTGCTATCCCTGATAAACAGAGAGCCTGACTTGCTTTCCTAGAAGGCTCTTTTGGTGGTTTTGCTGTCATTTCTTTGTTTACAACCCACCATTTCTGAAGGTGTTTGGGATGTTTGCAAGGGTAATTTCAATTAGTTTTGCTTGACTTTATCTCTGCCCACTATACACAGAAGGGCTTACTTGTAGGCTTAGATGTATGTACCTGTTGGGTTTTATCTCCTCCACTTTCAGTGTAAATATTAACACTCCATCTTTATTCAGTGAATGGCATCCAGCAGCAGTAATTGGTGTCAAACCTTCTGTTTCCTTTGATATACCTTCCTGCTTTGAAGATCAAGGCAATGCCAGATGAATATAAATAAATAAACTGGGAGATCTAAGGGTAAAATTTGATTTTGGTTTAGGAGGTTTAGCCACAAAGCTAAGCAATAAACAGAGACAGACATTCATCATTTCTCCCACAAGTTGCAGCAAGATGTCACTTGTGCTCCCAAGATACAGATTTTCCCCCTTACTCATCTGCTGCAACCACATCTTTGGGAATCTTCTTGGGCTAAGAAAAACTCCTAAATGTGAGTTGACTATCTTCCGTTATTCAAGGCACTTTTCAATTGGGAAGTACATAAAACTGAGATGGAGTATCTCCAGCAGGGTTTAGAAGATCCTTCTCTTTCTGTAAGAGATACCTTGTCTTGGTAGCATCTACCAGCCTAGAAAGCCACCCACGGAGCAGTTGTGCACAGAAAACTGGATGGAGCTGCTGCTGTCAGGCTTTAGCACTGTTCAGTTGCACAGGGCTCTGTCCCAAAGTATTTACAGTCTGGGATTTCAGATTATAGAAATCACCATCTGTCTCTCTAATAAGGTTTCCCATCTTGGCTGTACTGAACCCCTAGCTTGGCAGCTCTTGTATTTTCCACTGTCAGTAATAAGAGACAGAAAGCTGAAGGGAAGAAGTTTACACTCCCAGGGAGGCCTCCAGGGATGCTCTGCATCACAGGCAGCCTTTTCATTCCAGTCCTGGCCTTTCCTCCTCCCTTTACTCTTCCAGGTTCACTTCTCTTTAACAAGAAAAGCCAATGGGACCAATTTGGACCTGAGCAGAAACAATCCTCTGCAGTGCATGAGGCTCCAGCTCTCACAAAATTGGAAATCTTTTTTCCAGCCATTGTAAAAAAGCACCTGTGGTCCCTGTTCCAGAGCACTGACCCCAAATCCCACCACTTCTCCAGCTGCTCACAGCTGCAGGAAATGGAAGGGAGCACAGGAGGGAGAGGGCCTCTCCTGTGGCACTGATCTCCATGGTGCCTCAAAAGGCATTAAACACGGCCTTGTGCTCCTGAGAGCTCTGGAGGGACAATCAAAGAGCCGAGGTTGAACAGGCTCAGGCACAGGAAGGTCCCTAGAGCTCAGGCTTGGACTGGCAGAAGGAACAGGGATGGGAAAGTTCAGCATCAGAGGCCTGTTAGATTTTGTGAGTGCTGCTGAAATGTCTGTGTTCCCACTAACAGAGCAAGCTGAACCTCTCCAGGTCTGGCTGCTGGCCTGTTGGGCATATATGGGCAGGTTTTTGGGGTTAGGGAGGGAACCTCCAGCATCCCTGCAGGAGCACCCAGGGCTGCTGACTTGGATGGCTATGTTTGGTCCTCTAAAATGCATAACTAAAACTGGAAGAACTTGCAGCCCAAAATTCAAAGCATAGGAAAAAGCCAGGAGTCACAATTAGCTAAAATGAGTGACGTGAGGACACATTTGTCACATGGGCAGGTGCAGGAGTCCCTGCTTTGTGGAGCCACAGCTGTGACAAGTGTTCTTCACTGTCCTCACATTGGCTGCACTGGGCAGCACCCTCAGCACAGCAGCACAGACACTCCTGCAGCTGCCCCAAAAGCTGACAAGGTATGACTGGTTTTCCCCCACACAACCTTCAGACCGTTTCCACTAACGGCTTGCATGAGAGAAGCTCTGCAGTCTCCTTGCTCTTTGCTTCTGTATTTACTCTTGCATTTCACCTGTAGCAATACAAAAATTGTGAAAATCCCCTCAGGTACTTTACCAGGTTACTTGCAGAACGTATTGGAAGGACTCTTAATGATAGCCCTGGCTTGTGGTGCAAGTCTCAGTATGGGCAGGATTTCAGGAAAAAACATCTCCTCCACTAAATCAGCTGCTTCACAAAGGTTTTTGTGTAGTGAAGCTTTGGATTGCTGTTATGGTTCCTTTGTGGAAGCTAAATAACCCAAGGACAGGCAGGGCAGGGTTTTGGATGAATTTAAAGCAGTTGCTTCGAACTGATTAGCATGATTGTACATACATGCTGGTTATTACACATGCAAATGAGACAAGCAAGCTGATTTTGGGAGCAAGTGCAGCCAGTTTGTGCAACTGCTGTTTCCTGAAACAAGATGGATGTGCCATGCTGGCAAGCCTTTAATCCCCACCTCCTCCAAAATCTCCCCAAACCAGGCAGGCCACATCTACCTGGCACCTTTCAGGAAATAACCACCTGCCCTGGGCCTGAGCCTGCTTGCTGGGTGAGAGTGGCCCCAGAGATCCCTCCTTTGTGATGGCGAGGCCAGTGCTCCTCCCCGGGGGCAGGAGTTTCCCTTCTCTGTCTTTGCAGCAGCAGTTTGTGTGCCCACCCCGCAGGTGTCACAGGGAGGGGTGAGTGTCAGGCAGCAGGGATAACCCAGCACTGAGGCTTGGTGATAGTGCTTGTTTTCTTTGTACTGCTAAAAACCCTAACAGAGATAAAGGCATAAGACAGGAGACTTCCAAGACCATTAAAATTTATGAGAACTGGCTGTCCCAATCCCATAGATGGCTCTAAAATCTCAGGGTAAGCATCCGAGATCTCTGCTCGTGGCAACGTGCCCTATACTTTTTCTGTCTTTGTACTCAGTAATGAAGCTGATATAGCAGGGAGAAGGGGTGGTGTGTGGGAGAGAGTAGGAGGGTGTTTGAATATAGATTCGATATTCTTGGAAATACGATGAGGAAATTGTTATGTAATCAAGTTCAATAATGGTTTTGTCTAATGTGCTTTTTTAGCTCCATCAAGGCCTGCAGAATAAATCTGGCAACAGGACCAGGTTTCATTCATATGCTCCATTTACTAAGGGATTTTTCCTGCAGCCTCTCTGCTTTCCCAAGCTACAGTACACTTTGAGTCAGACTGTCCAGCTCCATCCTGCCACACCTATGCCAGCTTCTGTCTCCCCAGGCTCCGAGAAACAGAGCAGAGTGTATTTTCAGCAATATCCCACGTGCTGCACAGTGCAGAAACAGATGGAGAGTTCCTCAATCTCCTCCCCACTTGATTCTGCACAGGAATAACATCTCCTGCTCACAGCAGCTATACATGTCTGTGGTATTTATTGACAGGGACTTGTTTTAGGAAACATCTCTTCCCTAGAAAATGACTATTTATTCATAAACTGGAAGAGTTTGCAGAACACAGTCACTTCTGATGTCAAGATTCTGACCATTGGGCTTGCAGGATGTTTTTTCTAGAAAATGCTGAAGCCATAAAGAAAGGTAATGCTTGTTTCTTCAATCATGGCAAGCTGAGGCTGAAGAGGGGGATGTGGTTGCAAGGGAAGTGCAGAGAATCTTTAATCCACTTTTTTCACGTGGAAAGTTGTTAAGATGTATTGTAAGACCTTGAATCTCCAAACCCCTTAAGTCCTACTGGTTCCTGTGGAGTATAAACCTCTGCTTAGGAGTTTTCTCTGACCTGGCACTTTATGTGTCACTTCTAGGTGCTGTCCCCACAGGGTCCTTGGGACCCCCCTGCCCCAGCTCTGGGCTCTGGAGAGCACACACTGCACACACAGCTCAGCTCCCCGCAGTGCCTGGGCACTGTGCACACAATCTGCAGGAAGGCAAACCCCTACACTGCTCTGCAAGCACTGCTACACACCACAACATCCATAAAAACAAAATCAAGGTAAAGCCACTGTCCTAGGGTGACTTTATGATGCTTCTATCCCCAGTCCTCTGTTCAGCCACTTATATTTTGCTTTGGAAACATATGAGATCTTAATTTTGACATTTGCCTTGAAAAGCCAAGATTGGATAATGTTTAATTATTTGATTTCAACTATAGCTGTAATAAGTTTATCTATTGAGAGAGTAAGATTAGTTTAAAAGAGGATACAATACTTCTGCTGATTCTGTGTCAATGCTTCGCTTGCCTACAGGCACCCAGGGAGCTACAACTGCTGCTGACTAAGGTAGAGTGGGCAGAAAGTCGCCTTCAGGCACAGCTGGCTGTAAACTCTTTAATGCTCTTAAGAACATGTTTAGTTGTCAGAGAGCTATCAAACCCCATTAAATGATAAATGGTGTCAGTCTTCTTTCAGAGCAAAGCCCTGATGCAAATGGTGCGCTGGAGAAGAAAATGATAGATGAATGAAAATACTGAGAAGGCAAACTTGAAAGACATACGCTGCCTTTAGACATCAGCGCAGTGACAGTTCTCAGGAGAGGATGAGAGGGAAGCTTGTCCTATTTCTGCTGCTGCTAGCATGGGGGAGATCAAAAAAGAAAACAAATGAGCGGCACATGGAAGCTGAAGTTTCTCATTTCTCTCCCGGCCTTGCCTTGTGCCCAGGATGATGCAACCCCAGCAAGCAGCACATGGAGACATTCAGCCCCCAGTGCCTGGAGCAGAGGCTGGACAGCCCCACAGCCCAGGATGGTCCCTGCACACCCATGCAGACAAACCTTGCTGCACCCCCAGCCTGAGCCGGGCTCTCCCTCAGGTCTGCCTCCACCACCAAGCCCTGCCCAGCCTCTCCCTGACTCTCCTGTCCTCGTCTTGCTCATACATTCCCCCCTTTTGCTGTGCAAAACAGCGTTGGGATGGCAGTGTGGTACTGCCCAGCCTGGCCCTCCCCTGGCAGACAGATACAGGCAGGGAGAATGCCTTCCAGCACTGGTGAGTGCTGGGAACAGCTCAGAGATGCCTTTGGGATTTTACCCTGCACCAGAGAGAGACGTGCTCGTGATCAACTCCCACCATGAAAGCAGTCTGCTCAGCCTCAGACACTATTTACAGGGGATGCTGAGCTCAAAGTGGCGGTGTTTGCAGGAGTAGTTGTGGGAGGCTTTTTTTAATGGTTAAATTCAATCAGGAATGTGCCAAGATAGCATGAAATCAACTAAATGTAATTAAGCAGAAACTATTAGCTTGATTGCTAAACCAGTCTTCCTCTCATGAATATGCATGAGAATAATTGATATTAATTCTTCTCAAATCTGAGGCACATTAGTCCTGCATATTATAGTGTAGAATATTTTGGAGGACTAAACCAGTTCCACTGCTGCTTTCTCACCAAAAGGCACAATGAGTCTTGCTGCAGGGAGATTTACGGAGCCATTGACACCATCCTGAGCTGCTACACAGAGAGAAAATTGGAACAGAGCTCAAGTGAGGTTTTGTCTGCAAAAAACAATGACCTGTTTAACATTTCATCCAGAAATGTGTTAGGAAAAGTGGCAAATCCATTTACTGGCATCAGCCACACTAATGACACTCTGAAGAGACAGGGAAGCCTACAGGAGCAGTAAATCCCTGTGGACAGAAAGGCAGGGGCAATATCCTCTCCTGTTTGATGTGCTTGATACCAGCATGGCCCTGTCAGCTGGGTGTGCAGGTGTGCAAGCTGCAGGTGTGCAGGTGTCCAGGTGTGCAGGTGCCCAGGTGTGCAGATGTGCAGGTGTGGAGGTGTGCAGATGTGCAGATGTACAGGTATCCAGATATGCAGGTGTGCAGGGTGCAGGTGTCTGGGTGTGCAAGTGTCCCCAGGCTGCTCCTGAGGGCTGATTTCAGCTCCCTGGGGCTGCTGCATCTCCTGGGGGCTTCTCCACTGGATTTCAGAGGGCATTTTTTAACTGATGCCTGGAGTGAGGGCACAAAATTCCGGCTGAGGCACTTCTGCTGCCTCCCAAGCTGCCCTCAGGCAGGTTTGCCTGGACACTCACAGCCTGATGTCAGAGCAGCTTTGGTGGCATCTCTTGCACTGATGGGAAAACCTCAGGCTCATAAGAGGGATTACAGCTGTTACTCCTGCATACCCTGCAAAGAAATTGAATATCAACAGTCTTCTTTTTTTCAAAAGAGACTTATGAAGCTTCTGCAGGTGGTGAGAAACAGACTTGCAGGATCACTCCAAACTCTCAGAGCCTTCCCAGCTATTAGTTCTTTCTTCTGCTAAAACCTTTTGCTTTCTTCTCAGCTGCTCTGCTCTCCACCGTGCCCACAGCCCTCCTCCTATCTGGCAGGCAGACCTTGTGTCAGACAAAGCCCTTTGGTGCAGGGACACATCCACACAGGAGTCCACCTTGAGTCCACCTTCCCAAGCCAGGCTTCCCAAGGTTTTTCTCTAGAGCAGAGCATGGAACCTTCCCTGACAGCTTTGGCACAAAGTGAATGAAGAGTTTTAATCTCAAGCACAGATGGTTCTCCTCTTTACGAGCACCAAACACTGGATTAGATGTCACATATTTAATAAATAGCAACAACTGTATACAAACTATTTACAAAAGCAGCTAGAAAGTAATCCTTGGCAACAAATCATTCATATTAGCATGGGGCATAGCGAGTGGTAAGCAGAGCCAGTGGACAGCAAATCTGTGTGAACATAAAAGAAAAGGCAGCTCTACATCAGCAGTTCAATAAGAGAGTTTGATCTTGCCTCACTATGATAGTTTTGATGCATTCCAGCTATAAATATAGAGGATGAAACAGAACTGTGAATATGTGTACTTGGTTTTTTGCTGGGGCGCCTTTTCTTTTTCCTTTTTTTTTCCTTTTTTTTATTTTTTTTTTATTTTCTTTGTTTTGTGTCTGTTTATTGTTGTGTTGATTTTGAGGTTTTTTTAAAACTCATTTTGAGCCCAGAAAATGCTCAAACTCTTAGAAGTGTTCACTGGCAGTCTGGGAATAATCACTCCATGCTTGCTGACTTCTGGACATTGACAGGAGAACAAACCTTTCCAAAGCACAAAGGATAAAACCTGCTTGGACAGCCCTTGGACATCCCACAGCTTGGCCAGCCTTTCCTACATCCCTGCACCCCAGCATGCTCCCAGCAGGCAGCAGCCCCTGCCTCACCCAGAGCAGCCCCTCCTGCTCTCATCCCCCTGGAAAGTGCATGCACAGAAGGAAAAGGAACAAACCCCACTGGCCATCTCCACAGGGGTTTGTTCTGTTTCTTGGAGGGGTTAGTCTGTTTGATTTTTAGTGGTTGGCTCACTGATATTTTGCACTTTCCCCTAATAAAAGTCACGTGCAACTGTTTAGAAAATGCAGATGTGCTGCCTTCTAGTGAAGGTTTATTGAAGAGAGGGGAGGGGAAGAGAAAGGGTTCCTGTAAGTGGCAGCTGAACAGTGCCAGCTGGTACATCCTATTTTAATCCAAGTGGAGAATAGCAAAGAGCAGCACTGGAGATTAAGGGAAATTATCACTTCATTGGGTTTTAGTGCATTTTTTTTTTTTTTTAATTTGGGTTTCTGTGTTAATATAGGATGGTGCACACTATACCCTGGGTGGTAGAAATTAATCTTGTCATGAATGGACTTTTCTGAAGGGCTGAGCCTTCCTGAGCCCTTAATTTGAGTTGATTGGACTGGCATATTATCACAGCAGCAGATTTTGGAATAGCAAAGTTGAACCTTACTTGAACTTGTTGGCTACATTAGCACTGTTTTTCTTTTTCACCCCCACCTCCATCCAATAATAATACCCAGTACCCCTTTTTGAAAAACCCTACCAACTATCCTAGTAACCATCTGCCAAACAAATACACAATAACATTAAGAAAAGCACATTAAAGAGCCCGAGTTTTGTTTGGCAAAGATAGAACTTGTCATTCCAGGGAAAAGTGCAGTTTCGATGTCCTGGGAAACTCGGGATCTTCTGTCAGGCACACGGTCCCGTTATCTCCCACATCGAGCACACCGAGTGCAGCAGCTTCGGGGTTTGTGAGACACACACAGCGTGTGGCCCGGGGCCAGGTGGCTGCTGCTCTGTGTTTCTGGTCTGGAATGCCATTGCCCGGCCCGGCTGTTCCCCTCTGGGAGCAGGCTCTGCCTGCCTCACCCCGCGCTCCCCGGTGTCTGCAGGGAAGCACCAGAGTGCTCCGGGTGTCTCAGGGCAGGCTCTGCTGGGCCGGCGGGAGCCCTCCCGGTCCCCGCAGGCCGGGCACGCCCGGGTGCCGGTGTGAGCAGGGCAGCACCAGCATCACCCGCGGGCAGAGCGGGCAGGGGCTCGGAGAGCTCCGAGGCCAGCG
>WEIU01017736.1:265987-297901 GCA_013389925.1 Aegithalos caudatus
CAGCTCTGGCACACGCTCCAGCTCCCTGTGCGGTGCAGGCAGGCTGCCGCGGCCGCTGCCGTGCCCATTGCCGGGGGCAGCCCCGCACCTCGCTGCGGCAGCGGCGCCCCCGGGCTCCCCATGTCCCACAGGACAACGGGCACCTCCTCCTGTGCTGCCGCTCGGCCTCACCCCGCTGCAGCGTACTGTAACATGGCAAAATCCCCAACGCAGCAGCATTTGCAGAAGATCCCAGCTCCGATGAAGGCATTAAGACCTGGCTTTTCCGTGCAGGCAGTGCCCAGCACCTCTCACTGGCAGCGCCGGGGACAGTCACCTCCTTCTGGTGCCACTCGCCTGTCCTGGCCACGGGAAAGCTGCTCAGCAGGTTTGGAAATGAGACACAGGGTGAGCCCAGCACAGGGAGAAACCTACTGCTGAGGGGGAAAACAAATCCAGTCCAAACTGTGAGTTGTTTAAAGAAGGCAAAATAATAAGGGAAAAACCACTCAGCATGCCAGCGAAAAAAAGTTTATAAGAATTATCAAAGGATGTAGGAATAAGCTTTCAACGGTTGCAATCTGGCACAGATGTGAATGAGCATCCCTGGCAGCTGAGGGCTCTCTTCTCTCTCCATGTGTTACATGGAATGAGCTGGCAATTCCCACGGCAGCCCTGAGCAGCCAGGCTGCTCGAAGCAGCTAATATTGGCTAATTGTTTTCCTTTACTTCTTGGAAAGAAAAAAGGCTCCTAAGGGCAGTGACACTGGAGCCAGGTGTCCCAATTAACCTGCTGCAGGTTGTGTCAATCTGCTCTCTCCTGCATCCCCTTCATGGGGCACAAAGCATGTCTGTTCCCATGGCCACTTTCCCCAGGGAAAGAAAGAGGAAGGAAAAAATGTGCTGCTTTCTATTTATGAATGTCCTGCCTTTCCTGCAGCCAGGCTGAAGGGTCTGACTTCTTTTCACTCTCTCTCTCTTCCCCATTTCTCTGTCAATTGATTGCTCACTGCCAGTGGGCATTATTGGCTTCAAAAGCTTCATTTTCTACTTCCTGAGCTGCTCATCTTTTCCTGGCTCATTGCTGTTACTGGAGGTCAGATCCAAGTCCCGGAGTCTTTAGGCTGTTTTGGATTTGACCTTGAGAGCTACTTTTGCTCACCCCATCACACGAAACAATCCTTTGATCATTGTAGGCACATACTTAAAAAATAATAAATCCAGTGGGCAGAGATTATTTAATTCTATCAGAGGCAAGTGGAAATAAAATGGAACCAAAATATTCCCAGCCAGGTTTAAAGAACAGCAGTGCCTGGGGGCATCCCTGCTCTCTGTGTGTGCCTGTGCTGCTCCTGCCCGAGGGAGGGAGGGAGGGACGGAGCACCGAGCCCGGCCGCGTGTGCTGGCTCAGCCCTTCCCTGCCAGGAAAAGAACACTGACAGAGTTATTTTCTTCAGAATAATAAAACAGAGAAACAGTAACAAAGCCAAGAACATTGAGATGGTGACAGCAAGAGCCTGGCTTAAATACCCCAAAATAACATCTGCCAGAGCCTGATTTCAAAGCAGCAGCTGTTGCCTGGAATAAAAACACACAAACTTTCCAAACAGTATTAAAAATATAAAAGCAATTCTTTGGTGAAAGCTTTCAGGTGCACAAATATGGCTCTGTGCACACGTGATAAAGGATTTCTACGATTTTATAAGGTTAATTAATGAGTATGTCTAGCAGGTATATCCAATAGGAGATCAGCTGACCCAGTCACCCACCCTTAGGTCAGCCCCTTGGAGTTGGTCCAGAGGTTTCTTTGCCCCGTGTCTCTTAACTTTTGGTGGAAAACAAGATGTCCTTGTCAGAAATTATCTTCTTAAGAATAAGACTAAACAGATTTCAAGGATGTGTTAGTAAGGGTTAGCTTACTCTGAGAAAAGGCAGGAAAAGTACTAGAAACCATGCAACTATAGATTAAAAATCTACCACACCTACAAATATATGAAAAATATATAAAAAACAAAAAAATCTTTAGGCTCACAGCTGCTGCACTGCAAACACAGAAACTTGGTGATTGATACTTTTTTCTTCAAAAGAATTTTTTTAATAGTAACACGTTTTGCTTTGAGAAACTGCCCAACCCCCTCCAAATTTCTCATTTTTTTTACATCTTCCACCATATTCACATAAAAGGAAATTGGCTGCAATTGTTTTCTGCAATCAGCACATTTGGAAGGGGATACGAGATCCAAGTAGGATTCTGCTGAGCATCCAAATGTGGAGAAAGAAGCTTTGGAAGAGAAAGGGAGAACCCTGCAAGATGCACTCCAGACCCGTTCTTCCAGGCTGCCTCTCATGGGGACTGAGCGTGGTCCCACACCAGTTTCAAGCTCATTTCTTTGGGGATTACTTTTGGTGCAGACAGAGGAGGTTTTGCAGAAGGTGGCACTAAGAGGAGACCCATCACACCCTGTATTTCAATCTTTGAAAATCCAGTTTGAGCAGGTTTTGCTCAGGCTGCAGCAGTGGCACACCCAGTGTGAGTGAGACTGTGTGCTCCCATCTAGGGGTGCACAGGGAGGAGCCCCACATCCCCCTGCTCATGGAGCCAAACCGTGGGGGCCCTCAGCCGCTGCTCTCAGCAGCTGGGGACAGCCCCTGGCTGGCATTCGACAAAGACACCCTGCTGTTCACTGCTGTTAGTGATAACAATGTTTTGGAAATTTCCAGTTGTTTTATTTGAGAGATTTGAGAGGTAAATTCTCAGGAAGTCAGTGCTCTCACATGGAGTGCTGAAACAATCTAGGAGCACAGCTTTGCCACTGATATTCTCCCTTTGTATCTCCATTATCCCTCCCTTTGGTCATTGGGATCTTTAGTAGCTTGGTGGTTTAACTGGATTTTGGAGCAAAACCTTCAGGTGTAGAAGGGGATGGATTTGATTAAGACATCTTTAAACAGGACCCACCCCTCTCCTGCCCTGCTGACAAAGTCTGTGTGGGTTTTTATTTGTTTTCCAACAGCATCACCTCTTAAACGTGGCAGCTTTAACCCAACCAGGTACCTGTTCCCATCTGCAGCAGCAGGGTGTCAGGCAGTGCCCCAGTTCATCTGCTGTGGCACCCAGCTTGCCCAATGCCAGCCGAGCTCAGCTGCTGGAGCAGCAGCTCCATGTCTGCCTTATTCACCCCAGAAAAGGACAGCCTGTGCCCAGCCTGCTGCCTGCAGGAGAAGGCTCTGCTCCTGGGAATGCTGACCTAAGGAAACACTTCCTGGACAAATCCACCAACTGCTCCATAGTCTGACAGAGGTGGTTTTGCCCAGAGGATAATGGAAACCTCATGTCACCTCATGAGACCCTGTAAAACAAGCTAATTCTCTAGGGCACTGCAGGGAAAAGTATGTGAGCAGGTTAGTTAAGAAAAATGTTTTCTGTAAGGCGTTTTTACCAGTGCATTTTTACCACCATCTTTTCTGTGGTTCCCCAGCCAGGCCAGATGAGGTTGGCCAGCACAGCACAGAAGTTCGGGATTCACTACTCCCATCTTTTTTTGCCTTATACTTTCAGTGGCCACTGCTGAAAGTTACAGTTCAGGAATTTCAGCTCCAGGTGGAAATACTTCATGAACAGGCTGTAATTTGCTGTGTTGCTTGTGACAATGCCACTGTAAAATATATGTTCCTTGTGCTTTCTATTCTGATATTCCCTGATCTATTCTGATATTTAAGCTCAAGTCTTAAAAGTTGACTTATTCCCCCTTCCTCAGTCATCTCCAACATCACCTCCTATGGAGCCAGGAGTATAAAAGCACTGAGCCTTGTTGGGCAGCAAGGCCTGTATCACTAGGCCAGGGCTGGGGAGGAGAGGAGGTCTCAGGCACGGGAGCACGGTTCACTCTGGGATGGCTCACGAGACAAGTCTGTATTTTTGCCTGCCTGCTTTAACTGGAGAACCCCTCAGAAATTCCTGGTGGTAAAATGCAGAAAACCGTAAAGCAAAAACCCTGAGTCATCTGTCTCAAACTGTCATAGCAGCTTCCCCTGTCAATCCACATGACCCACTCAATTCTCATCCATTTTCTCCATTTTGGGGGAGTTGTGAAAAATAACTACAACCATTCCAACTGATTGGTTATAACATATGCTCAAACTACAGTGATTTGGCCAAATTCTCCTTAGGCTGTGGCACATCTTAGGCTTTATACAATCCAGACAAGAGCACCAGACACAATCAGGGGCCTTGGTCTGCCCTCAGTGCTGCTGTGCCCAGGGCAGACAGGCCACAGCTCAGTGCTCTGCAGCAGCTCAGACAGGGAAAAAATAATATTAAAAAAAAGAATGTAGTTACTAATGTCATTTTCCATTGAGATAGTGCATGAAATCAATCTATCATGCTAAATCTACAAGTTCCAAACTGTATACATAAGGTATATTAAAGGGATTTGGAAAGATTAAGACTAGCTCCTTCTTGTCTGTGTGTGTATAAGCACCCGTTGTTTTATCTGTGAATTACCTGCCTCTGCAGAAAAGGCAAAGATAAGGAAAGCAGCCCTGTGGGGAGCAGCATCAGTGGGAATGTCCCCTCAGAGCTGAGCTCTGCCTCTGCTCCTCGGGTGATGCCAAACAATGCAGAGCCAGGGGAGCCTGAGAGGAGCCTGTGGCCCTTGGCCCCCGAGCCTCGCTCCCTGCCCAGCCAGCTGATGTCCCCTGCTAACCAAGGTGTCCCGACATATCTACCAGCTGCCTCCTCCTCCTAAAAATCACTGATCACTTCCGTGTTAAAAAAATACAGCGTTGATAAAATACAGCGTTAAAATGCCGTAGTGAGTGGAGGCAGTGGGAAGAAGCTCCTTGCTCAGAGCGGGAGGGGATCCCAGCGTGGCCTTCCCAGGCAGAAATTCCTTATGGAGCACTTGGGACAGGCTGAGCGAGAGCTCCGGGCTCGGTGCTTTTCCAGCCCCCCTGGTTTGGGTGCAGCTCTGTGCCCCAACAGCCGCCGGGGCTTGCGGCTGCTCCCGGCGAGCGACCGAGGCTCGGCCCGGCCGCCGGGTCCCGCCAGGGCTCTGGGGCTCCCGTCCGTGCTGCTGGCCCCACACACTGAAGGGCTGCCCTGAGGGGACAGGGGACACAGCCCTGCTGTGCCCTCGGGACGTGCTGCCTCTGGAATTCCCGCAGGGATGGAGCAGGGATCCGGCTGGGCTCGGCCAGCAGAGCTGCGCCAGGGCTCGCCTGGCTGAACACTCCCCGACTTCCGTGCCAGGATTATGCCAAGGGAAATGCTTGCAGGGAAAGGTGTTCCGGGGGCAGCAGGTGCTGACTGTGGCTGCCAGCAGAGCCCGGCACGATGGAAGCTGGGCTGTTCCCAGGGGCTGCCCCCGGCACAGCCCCTAAGGCAGGATCCCCTTCCCCGGCGCTGCCAGCGTGCGCAACCGCGGGCTATAAAAGCCCACTCTGAACAGATTTTCCTACTGGGTAAAGGCCCATTACGAGGACTTCCTGGCTTAGGCAGCTGTATATAGCAGCAGTAATCCTATTATGCTTATCCTAAACTGTCCTCCACCGAGCAGTGAAGTGAACTTTACAGAGCACCAGAAGCCTAATTAAGCCTCCAAGTCCACTGTGAGCAGCTCAGTTCTGCCTCTGTGCAGCTGCAGGGTCACGTCATGATAGAAAACACAAACACCTGTACACACACACCCCCCAAAGGCTGTTCCCTGTCTGCAGTCAGCTGCTCAGAGTAAATGCAATCCAGTTCTTTGCAGGAAGAGCTGTCCCACTAATTCCTGATGACAGAGAGCCCAAATCCATGTCCATGTACCTGCGGCAATCACTCTGCCCTCACAAATGGCTGTGCCAAGGCTGAAGGCTGCTCACACTCTTCTCTGGTTTTGTTGCACAGCTGTGAGATTAAAGGAACCTGGTACTGATCAGCGAGGCCCTGAGGCTGGCCTTTCTGGAGAGGCTGTGTAAAGAAGCAATATTACACCTACAGCCAGTGCAAGAGGGCTGGGGTGAGCAGCCCTGGTGTCTGAACAGCTGCCTCAGGCTGTGCCACAGAGTCCGGGCAGACTGGAACGGCCTGGCTGCTTCATTCTGGCTGCATGAGGCTGGATGGCAACATCCATGTTTCTCCCAACAGCTTTTCACACCTGACAGTCTGAATGCCTCCAGAAAAAGCTGAATATGAAGGAGCTTCCTGGGCAGAAACCAAAGGGATGACCAAGGGGAGAACAGCTGCAGCTGGGAAGGGCTAAATGGATGATTATCCTAAAATCTTAACATTGCTAACTAATGTCTTAAACGTTGCTTTAAAAACCCCAACACAACTCTGAGTCCTGCACATGGCACATGTCTCCCTGCTGTGGCACTGTGTGATGCCTGCGCAGGCCTGGACAGGACCAGACTTGACCCGAGGATGTCACAGCACATCCACAGCACAGGAAGAGGTGCTGGCATCACTCTGAGCATGGCCAGCATGGCTTAACTGCTAACCACCACTAAACATGGATTTCTGTGACTTTTTCAGAGCTTCCTTGCACCTTTTCCTAATGGAGGGCACATCTGACATTAGTTCTAGATATTAATATCTTCAAATGCTTGCTTTTTTGGTGTAACAGACTGAGACAGGCTGAATATTTGTGCTCTTGTCTTGCCTGGCTGGTAACCCAGATACTATTAGTGAAGCACAACTGGGTCATGAGAATTAATATTAGCATCTGCGTTAGCTGCTTTATTTACAGCACTGTAGCTGTCAAAAGTTGTGGTAGCTTAGAAGGAACATGGTTTATTCATGCTGACACTAGCAGTGGAATAGCTGGATGAAGGCTGGCTGGGTCCCCAGGACCAGGCTGGGCCGGTGGCAAGCACAGACCCACGCTGGGCAGTGTGGGGTGAGGGGACAGCTCACATGGGCCAGCAAAATCCTTGGCTGGCAACACAGCCTAACAACACCCAACAACTGCTTTTCTGTATGCCCCAAGCCAGAGTGAGGCTTCCTGGAAGGACCCTTAGGTTATGGTTCAGTTGTAAAAACTCTGATCACTCAATATAATTAAGGAATTAATTAACTTCCCAGCTCAGTAATTATGGAAGCTTCAGCCCCATGAAGAAACAGTGGCACATCCCACAGGTCCCTGTGGGGCTGGCAGTGGTCAGAGGGGGGAATACCCCACAGGTCCTGCTAGGAGCAGAGGGAATGCTCAGAGGGAGAGCCAGGGGTGCTGGGGGTGCTCAGAGGGAGAGCTGGGGATGCTGGGGGAGCTGGGGGTGCTGGGTGGGGGTGCTGGGGGTGCTGTGGGTGCCATTCCAGGCAGGAAAGGGGCTGGGCTGGGCTCTGCTGGTGCCCAGTGGAGCTGCCTTTGCCTTGTGGTCAGGCCAGGGATGAGCTTGGAAAGAGCTTGGGAGCTAAAGGGGCACTGCAACACTGCACTGAACCTCTCCCTGGCTCCCTTAACCTCCACAATTGCACTGCTTGTCCTTTCACCACGTGGACCAGGACATCACCACCTCCCCAGGCACCTGCACCAGGAATGGAACCATCACTGCACTAACCAGAGCAGGATCACTGAACTGACCAGAGCATCCTCCCACACGGGCCACAGAAACTCCCACATTGCTCTTATATTCCTGTCTCAGTTATTGTATGGATAAATCCTTAAACCATTATATCACAACAAAGGCAACATCTATTTTTTAAAACGAGGAATCTGGGGTCCCAGAGCCAGAGTTTTTGTTCTCTCTTGGATTTGGATACATCAGCTGCTGCATTTCTTTTTTCCTTCAGGACACACAATTAGCCATCTGGAAGCTTCATCAACACACCAAAACAGCAGCTATAATTGTGCTTATTAAATAAGAGTCTAAATCTGTCCCAGAGAAAGCAAAACTCTCCCCAGCACACGAACCCATGGCAGTTCTGACCTCCTGTAAGCAGCAGTAGCTGGAGAGAAGAGGAGCTGTGCCTGAAGCAGGACTTTGGGGTGAGGGGATGAGCCCTCTGCTCTCAGCTTTGCCGCGTGCCGTCCGTGGCACGGACCCACCAAACCCTCCTGAGTACAAAATTCCCAAACTGCAAAATCCAGCAAAACGCAGTGACGTCCTCAGTGTACTTTCCATGGCAAGGTAATGCCAGTCCTGGGAATTCTACTGTTCTGCTTAGGCTGAGGGTGAGCAGAGCAGAGGAGGGAGCAGTAGGACATTCCCCAGTGCATGACTGTCCTCAGGAGCAGCACAGGGACAGCACAGCAGGGTCTGCTCTTGGCTGGGAAAACACCCAGTCCCAACCACACCCTGCCTGCCCCACCACCTCATCCCTGCTCCTTCTGCAAACCCAGATCCCAAAGATCCCACTGTGCACACCCCGTGGCAGACATTTGTCCCTGGAGGTTCTGACCATGTGTGGTAGTGGGCAATAGCTATTGGCATACAATCAAATGTGATTAACCTTGAGAATACATTACTGCCCCCTCAACTCTCCAGAAACCCCAGCCCAGCCTCCCCCCAGTCCTGCTTACAGCAAACTGAATTCCCTTGAACAAGAAGGGCTTCCAGAGACCGAGGTGATGCTTCACTGCACCCCCTCCCACAAGCACATGCAAATCCCCCCTAAGGATTACAGAGAATCCTCCCAGCAGTAAAAGCTCCAGGAGTACAAAGTAAAAGTATTTGGAATGCTTGAAAACACTGACAAATGCTGCTCCTGAATCTGAGGAATGAATTGGAGCTGTTCTGTTGCTCTCTGCATTGCTGTTGTGGGGCCAAGAGGGGCTGCTCTCCTCATCCAGAGGTTCATGGGAAGGAAATGCAGGGAGAACAGACAATACATGAAGAACGGGTAGAAAAAAAGAGTTGCTCTGACTGGTTATTTTTGACAGAGAGCTCTGAGCTTCTGCTGGCTTTAGTTTTGCTAACTGTACTTTTTAATTTTGGCAAGGATGCCTGGAGCCCAGGAAAGGAATGCACTGTATATATAATTATAAATCAAAATATAATATAATACAATAAGTAAAATGAACACTGAAAAATACCACTCACTAGCTGCATATGACATCTACCTAATTGTTCCAGGCTGTGAGTCACCGCTGGAATTAAGGAGGTGCAGGGAGGCGGTGCAGGGCCGGCTCTGCACAGGCACTCGGGCTCCCCTGGCACCTCCTCGTGCTGGAGGGAAACCCAAACCACTCAGCTCCCCAGGGCCCTGAGCTCAGCCCTGCCCACCTCAGCGCCTCGCAGAAACCTCAGCACCAGGCTGTACCTCCCGGCTTTCACCGGCAAAGGGTTAAATGCCTGAGAAATGGGATCACAGACCTGAGACCAGCCCAACGCAGCACAAGAGATCCCGGGCTGGGGCAGAGCTAAACATCACCGTAAAAGGCAGACACTGCAACTTCCAGGAGATGGACACCTACACCAGGGCAGTCCTTTCCCATAGGAAAAGAGGGAGAAAGAGAGGTTGTTGCCATGCCCTGAGGGCTGGAGCACGTTTGTGATTAGAGGAGCCAGTCCAAACTCTAATCCCTGCTCTGCCAGGCTGGAGCAGACCCCGCAGCGTGGGAGGCTCTGAGGGGCAGAACAAGCTGGTGCAACTGGTGTTTCTAAGTGACCACTTAATCATAGGATATCCTGAGCTGGAAGGCACCCACAAGGATCGTTGAAGTGCAGCTCCTGGCCCTGCCCAGGACAGCCCCAACAATCCCACTGTGTGATCAAGGATTTAGAGAATGGAAATGTGAGGGTGAGAGGGACAAGGATGCAAATTCAACAGATTTCTGCTGCTGACCTTGATGCCCTGGGGAAAAGATCAAATTTGCATGAAGATGGTGAGCAGGAGGATGGGCGTAAGAAGAAAACATCACCCTGTGTGCAGTAACACCTCCCCAAACACATCTGCACACACAGCCCTGCACCCTGAGCTGTGATGCCCAGGCCAAGCCACCAGGCACAGGCAGGACCTCTCCTGAGCCCCCTGTTCCTGCTGCTCCTCTGACAGCTTCTGGACTTCCAAAAACCAGCAGTGCAAAATAATTTAGTGCTGCTTCTCTGCAAGATGTCAGGATCCCATAATAATAAGTCATGATGATTTCACATCAACTTTAAGTCAGTTTCCATCCTGCTGTCAAAGCCATGAGTCCTTGGCTTTAAACTGCTTTCTCCCCACTGGAATTCAGCCACCTCTGCACTGGGACACACTGGGATTTTAATCCTGTAATTGACAGCATCAATCCTGGCCTCAGGGGCTTCCCTGGGAGCAAGGAACATGCTGCAGCATCCTTCAGTTCTGTTTCCAGACAATCAAATATTTCCAGCAAGCTGTTAATCTTTGAGAAGTGAGCTGGGCTTTGGTCATCATTACTTAAATGGAGTGGATGGCAGAAGGTAGGTACCTGAAACCTCAATAAAAACCCCAGCCAAAAGGTGTGAATATTTCATTCCTCTGCTAGAGCAGCAACTACAGGATGTGACAACGCTGATGACTTGCTGGCTTGCAGCCCTGGCTGGCCAAAATGAGGCAAAAAACCCCTTTTATTACACATTTTTCTTTACAGGATTCCAGAAAAGCTCTTGGTCTTTTTGAAACATCAGCAACAACCTGAGAAGACTGGGAGTATTTCCTTTGCAGGGTTTAGTTCCTAATTCTTCCACATTTGTGATGCTTGGGATGGGAATGACAAGGATTACAGCCCATAAATGGAGGCTCCCAACACCTTGTGTGTGGTTTCAGTGAAGCAGATTTGTTTACGGCATATTAAGGGCACTGGGAGGTTTGAGCATTTTTACCAGCTGTTCCTTGTGATTTTTTGGCAGCTCTCAGGATGTCATTGTCATTCCCACATATCTTGAGATGGCTCCCAGAAGCCCAGGGAATGGCAGCCAGGCACTGGGGCACCCTCCCGGAGGTTCCTGTGTCCTGAATTCTCTGTGTCCTTGTGAAAGAAAAATTCCCTTCTGCTGTGTCTTGTGGAGGGACAGCCCTGGAGGTCAAGAGCTCCTCTCACTGAATGCAAGATGCAAAGCCAGACAGGAAGAACACTTTAAAAATATTATTTTAGTCCTTTCAGAGCTTCTCACTAGAAGCTTTTGACTCGCTGAGAGAACTGCAATGCTGAAAATAGAGCCCTTGCCCTCAGGCTGAACCCTGTCCAGAAGATCTCACAGCACACCTGGTTCATGTGGTTGTCCCTTACTCTTTCTGATCTTTTGATCCACATCTGTTTTCCTCTGCAGGAAATTACCTGCTGTGCTTGGTGGCTGCTCCTTCATCTGGTGAGGGATGGGTCTTTATGGTTCTCCTAAGACCTTCAAGATATACAGGGTATAATCTGGGTGTTTCCCATTCTTGCACATCAGATTCATTTTTGATTTGCTCCTGCTACAGAGATTTTTTGTGGTTTGTTAATATATTTTCTTTCTTCATTGATAATGCTTCAAATGACTGTGATACACTTAGTGAGCTCCAGTAATATTTTGTCCTGGGACAAGGCTCACTTAATGCAAGGAATTAACTCAGATACTGCTGGTGCCCATGTGGATGCAGCACCTGCTCCTGACACGTTCAGACATGATTACAGGAAGGGCCCCTTGCAGGGCCATTGGGATAACCAGAGACTGAAGGGCTTTACTGTGTTCACAGACCGAGCTTATCTCAGGCACAATTTTGGCTGATGAAACAATCAGTCCCACTACTTCACAGAACAAGCTTTTAAAACCTTGTCATTATTAAAGGTTAAAAAAAGCTGTAGTCTCTCAGCTCTTCCCAATGCAAAACAGCACAAATGAGTATAAATCGGTGCCTCAGCACAACTGTGTAATTTGCATTAGACTGCTGAAGAGTTGAGCACAAACCTACACTGAGGCTGAGAACAGCAGTGTGCAGTGACACTGCTGAGCCAGAGTGAGAGGTGGGGTAGGAACCAATGACAAAGGGCTGGGCATGACAGGCTGGGAATGATGGAATGTCAGTGCCAGCAAGGGGGAATAGCACTCGCTGTGAAAACACACACTGGAGTTAGGTAGTCTGGGTCCTTTTCCCAATTATGGCATTTTGGATCTGTTCTATGACCTTGGGTAAATTATTTATTCTCTTTGTGCACAGTTTCCTTGTCTGTGAAAGAAGGTTAATAGCTTCTGCTCAGAAAGGTTGGCTTCTCCTGGCTTAGGTGAATGTATGAGTCAGGGCAGGCTTTGGCAGATGTGCTAAGAGACAGCATAGAGGTAAAAAGTGCAAATAATTGCTTTTACCTGAGGCAGGTGTTAATCACAGATGTGTCAATGGTGCAGCACTGACCAGAGGAGTTGCCTGCCACAGGAGCAGGATGAGTTGCCGGCCAAGAAGAACAATAGAATATTATATTTTCTCTAGGTTTTCTCCAGCCTAACAGTAACGCACAGTAGATGTGCTCACCTCAGATCCTGTGAGCTGGTTGAGGGTGATACAAAAATCCTTCACATTGAGCAGTTTGGGTGTAACACATTTTCAATCCCATTCTACAGAAGTTGTTGCTCCTAGTGTACAACACTTCTTCCTACAGAGCCTTCCTGTCTGCTTTTGGTGCCTGAAATGGATTCTTGGGGTCCATAACCAACCATTTTTACTGCATTCCAGAGTAGCTGTGAGCATCACACAGTGGGATGTGGAATAATCACATAACATTCAGTGACTTGATCAATGCAGCAGCTGATGGAGCTGATAGCATGGTCTGACCAAAGCACTGAATTTCTGTGAATAGCCAGCATTTGCACCAACACACCCAAGTAGAGAATTTTTCTCCCAATAGATAGAAACCCTTTAAAGTCAAGCTATAATGCTGATGGTCTGTGTAACTTTATATTTACTTTTGTTTCTAGTAATACTGGTAACGTACAGAGTCTCCTTCATGGTAAGTGCCCACAGAAGCCTCTGAATTCCCTGTGTTCCTCCCCCTGCTGTGCCAGTGGTGTGAGAGGCAGAGCCCAGCTCCTTCCCAGTGTGTCAGTGCTGCCTGAATCCCTGGGCAGTCCCTTACTTCCACCTCAGTGCACAGCAAAGGGAAAATCCAAGAGCAGTAATGCTGCTGTGGCATCAGCCTCTGGCAGCCTCTGTCTCACCAAGGGACCCGTGGGGACCCTGCTCAGGGGGCAGAGGGGGCAGAGCTGGCTCTGCTCCTGTGGGGTGTAAAACATCACTCTGTGCCCCACCAGGGAGCGGGCCCTGCACTGCTGGGGGAATAATGAGCCAGCCTGCACTGCAGAGGGCTTCTCCTGGTCGTACAACAGCCAACAGCATCCATATAATTTTATGGAATTGCTTAGATTTCTATATCTTTCATAAAAATGAAGCTGTGTGCACATATAAGGGAGCTCACATTTTAGGAGTTTCCTATTATAGATGTCATTCCCAATGGTTAACTCATCCAAGTGTGACTTGAGTAGCCCACATCATCAATATTAAATGTGACATTTACTATCAAGAGCAAAGTTTTGGGGCTGCTGCCAGCCCCACTCAGAGAGCTGTAAATATTTTGATCACGGAGCAGGCAGAAGCAGGAGCTCACAGCCACACCAGGGGAGCTGCTGGGTGTTTCCACAGAGCCCCCAGGGCCACACAAAAAGGAATATTTTGGCGACTACGTGATTTGCCAAAGCTGATTTGTCTCAGCTATGGCAGTAAGGAAACACTGAAGAAATACTGGCAAATAGTTGGGGATTTTTTCCAGAGGTCAGTATTTTAAAGGGAAAGGCTTTTTGGAAGACTATCAACTGTGTTTTTGTGAATGTGACCCTACAACTACACATGATGAAGAAGTCTGCAAGGTCTCATTACTAAGGAATGGAAAAGTATAATAAAAACTGCAAATACCAAACAGCTTCATTACCTCCATTATCATATTTTACCTTTTTAAATTGTAAGTATCAATTTTTAATAAAGAAACTTCGTGTGCCTATGAGTTAGATCTTACTGAGAGAGACTTTCATTGATTGCAGGAACACAGCCAGGCCAGCTGGGTCACACAGACAGAAACAAGGCTCAAACATCTTAGTTATTGTGGTCTGCATGAGGAACAGAAACACTTGTTAAATTTTACTTGGTGTCATTTAATGTTATTAGCCCTCCTGGAGCAGAGGGATTTTGCTGCTCCTCCAAATAATGACAAATGGTGCAGCAGGACAGAGATGAGCTATTCACTCCCATGATAATTGCTGCACAATGATACTAAAGAAGCAGTCACCAAAAACTTCCCGGGTTAATGATGTTTAATTCATTATTAAATGCAGCTCATTACTGTTGGAAATAAGGCCATTTAGCAGCCATCAGCTTTGCTAATATTGCTGAATGTCTTGCAGTGGTCAGACAGCAGGGGGGAAGGCAAGTTTTAAAAATATATTTTCACTTCAGAATAAAAACCAAAAATTTTTCTGCCAGTGTTTAGTAATGAAATAATGCCTAATATCCTCTGAATATCTTGCTTCCCTGTAAAATCAGAGTAGTCAGTTGTTTGCTCCTGGAACCAACATCTCCTTTACTGAGATTTTAAAGGTGAATTTCAGTGCAAGAAAATCTCTGTATTCAGCACCTGTTGCCCTCCTGCTCCCCACGTGCTGTTGCAGGGGTACAAGCATTTAAATCACAGCCTGTCCCTGAACCTTCCCTCACTGCCACTGAGCCTGGGCTTCCCCAAGCAGCTGCAGATGCTCCTGCAGGAGCTCCCATCTGAGCTGCAGCCCCTGCAGGAGGCTCCCAGGCTGTCACCCAGGACTGTCCCCACCCTGAGGCTCCCAGGCTGTCACCCACTGTCCCCACCCTGCAGGGTCCCAGGCTGTCACCCACTGTCCCCACCCTGAGGGTCCCAGGCTGTCACCCAGGACTGTCCCCACCCTGAGGCTCCCAGGCTGTCACCCAGTGTCCCCCTGCACCCCACACACCCGTGCTGCTTGGTGCCAGAGGCTGGGCCAGCTGGTGCTGCCCTTCCAAAGCTCATTAGGAAAAGGTGCTCGGTGACTCATGTCTAATACCACAGAAATGTTTCTCCAAGCCCTCGAGGACAATTCCCAAAGCCATTCCCAAGCTGGAAACCTTGCTTTTGCTCTACAGAGCCTGCATTGCCCAGGGCCAGAGCTGTGCTGGCAGGGCAGCCAGACACCAATACAATAGAACAGCCCTAAATGAGGAGAGCAAAGCTATGAACTCTGTGACTGGGGTCTGTTGTCCCAAGGCTCTGATCCACCCTGGCATCACAAAATGCCACAGTTCATTGCACAGAGAAGTGGCTGGGGCTGAGGGGACAGGAGGCACGAGCCACCCCCCGGTGGCCTGTGAGCTCTGTGGGCTGGGTAAACCCAAAGACCTTTCTGACAAACAGATGTAGGTGTACTGAACTCCCTTCTCTCCCTGCCCTCTCTTGCTGGGGGTGGCTCTCAGTCCTCTCAGCTCCTGGGGGCTGCAGCTGCCCGGGCAGACAGCACCTGTGTGTCAGAAATGCAGGTAAAACCAACAAATCAACCAGAGCAGAGAGCAGAGTCAGACTGGGACCAAATCAAACTGAATCAAATAAGGAGGGAGATCTAGAGGTTTGCAATACACAATTCCCCAAAGCAGCCAGCCAGGAGCACCAGAGGCAGCAGGCAGGAACTGGACTGCTGTGGAGAAGACTGGTTTTACCTGCTGGGATGGAGAACATCAGACTGCTCAGCTCAGTTTTTCACTCAGCCCTCCTCAGACAACCTGAGTACTGCAAACTGAGGGAGCTGAGGTGCCAATTTCCTCCAAGAAGATATCTCAGCACTTATTCACATCTTTTGAGCTAAAAAAAATGTACAGGGTAATGTCAGGTTATAAAACAGGCCCTTGACTTGCCCTGGTTTAATTAAGATAATGAGAAGTGTAGGATGATGAGCTATGGTTCCAGACAGCAGGAAAAAAGGATGAAGAGCAATTACATTTGGAACAGAGAAGAGTCTATGGAGCTAGAGCTGGGGAACAGGCTGTGACAAAGGGGATGTCTACAGGAGATTTATTGGTACTGAAAATAGAGCACGGCAGGACTGGGTGACTGGAGGAGTTTGGTGAGGCAGAGCCTTCTGCACCTGGGGTAGGTACTGCTGCAGCCAGTGGTGTCTGATGGGTGGAGAAAAACAGAGCTGGCAGCTCTCACAGGTCCTCAGAGACACAGCCAGGGGCAGCTCTGTGCAGCAGGGCTGATCCCAGAGCCCCTGGGCAGCACTGGCTGCTCCCAGCCCTTCCCCAGCCCAGGGCAGCCCTGCCAGGTGAGGGAACCCTGTGCACACACGGTGTGTTGAGCACTCCCAGCAGACTCTGACAAACAGCCTGAGCATGTGTTTAAGTCTCACAGATTTCAGTGGGACTTGTGTGGACCCAAGCTGAAGCATCTGTTCCATCACTGCTGAATTGAGCTCAGCCATTCCTAGCACCCAGACATACACAACATTTCTTCCTTGATGCAAAATGCTGGGAAATCCTGAATAAAGCTGGGCTTACTGCGAGATGCTATTATCTCTGCTAGCTCTGGATCAAACCCAGAAGAGGTTCAGTACTTTGTAGTTTAAATATAGTCTGTCCTCCCCTAAGCATAGCCCCGTGTCTTATTTCTGTCCCAGCTCAGAGCCCACCATGATAGAATTTGGGTGAAGGTGTGACAGAACCCGGAGTTCTTTGCTGCTGCTTTCCTAATTGCAGTAACTATAATGATGTAGTAACACCACCCCCATCCCAGCAGCACCGGTGTGCCTGAATTTACCATTCTGCAGCAGTGTTTGCCCCTCCTGTGCCATCATTTCCATCACTGCCTGGAGAAAGAGACCCCGGAGCCACAGCTCTGTCTCTGCTTAACTTGGAAAACAGCTGCAAACTGCACTCCAGGAAATCGGGATCACATGCTGCACTGGGACAGAGGGGAAACTCCAAACGGGTCTTTATGTGAGTGCTGCATAATTCACCAGCACCACAATTAATCCAGATCACGTAGCTTCACAAGGACTGTTTCTGCAGAGTAATTAAGCTTGTGAGTGAGCAAACTGGGTTCAACTTCAGCATTAAAAGAACAGTCAGAGAAACAACCGGGGTGTGAAGAGGAGAGTCCAGACAAGTGACAGTTGATCAATATTGGGGCAACGTGAGACTGATTATATATCCCCTTAATAAATATACATTAATTTCTGATCTACTGTGTCAAACCCACTTGTCTGACACTGTATTGTGTTACATTTCTATGCTGTTTTTATAGGTTGAGTCCCAAGAACCAGAATTTACTGACACTACTTTATAAATCTTTAAAAGGGCAAGAGAGACTGACTTAATCAGAACGAATCGTTCCCCTTTTGTTTGGACTAGTTTAAAGTCAGTTGCTTGCTACTTGATACAATTTAAATGACTAATTATAACTTGATTTTCTCCCCTCCCTATCCCTTTGAATCATAATCAGTGCTTTCAGCTAATGAATTTACCATTCTCAGAGCACTATTAAAGAAAGACTTGGTCTTCTCCATGAATAGTCTTATTTATGCAAGTTCCCCATCGACTTCAGAGAGCCGAGTGATTAATTCACAAATAATTTATCTGACAAATGTCGCTTCCCCTCTCCCCCTCCCCACCCTTGCAAACTGCCTGTGGGCGAATTCGAAATTTTCTCAATTATTCATTATTCAGAATTCTTGCCGGTTTTTCCCCAGTAAATAATTTTTGCTCTAAACATTGAGTAGCTGCGATGCACGTGAGCACACTCCGTTCTCCGGGGCAGCTTCCATGGCCTCATTTCATCCCACAGCCAGGATGGTCCCACACCCAACCAGCACAGAAGCAATGGGAATGTTACTTTCTGACACACAAAATTACAGCTAATTCTGTATTATCTTCAATTATTTATCTATAGGCCCACTTTGAAGTATTTTAGGCAAGAGTTACATAAGAGGAAAGTATTGTTATTCCTCCATGTGCCCTCCTTTTCCCGGGCTGGTGCTCCTGGCTGCGGCGTGGGCAGCTCCCGGCGCTGCTCCGGGCCCCCTGCGGGAACAGCCCCGGCCCGGGAGGGGACACGGGAGCTCAGGGCGCGGCTGCTGCCGTCCCAGGGCGTGCCAAGGGCAGGGAAATCCCCTGGAATTCCCTGCTCCGACACCCCGGCGCGGCAGATGCTGAGCCACCGAGCTCCGGTTTAAAGGGCGAGGGATGGAGCTTGTGGGGATGTGCGAGCCCAGGGACCACCCCGGGGACAGCGTCGGGGACAGACAGACCCATGGACAGACTCAGGGAGGGACAGACCCAGGGACAGACCCAGGGAGGGAGAGACCCGAGGACAGACCCGAGGACAGCCCCAGGGACCACCCCGGGAACAGCCCCAGGGAGGCTCTGGGGCATCTGTGCCACTGCCACTGCTCCTGCCCGGTGTCACCGGGGGGCTGGCCTGGCACAGCCCAGCCTTTGTGGGCTCAGCTCCGAGCCCAGCCAGGCAGTGCCAGGGGCTGTGAGGAGAAGCTCCTGATTTGTCAGGAGATCAGATCCTGATCTGATGGTGAATTCCAGGCAGCCACTCATTCCACTCTTTATGGGGAAGGCTTTCCCACTTTTTGGACATGTACATAGGATTGATTTATGTCTGAGAAGAAGCTCCTCAGTGAAGGAAAACAACCAAGGTCTGCAGAGGGAGGCTTGCCAGGGGATGTGTGATGTCTCTCTTCCAGCAAGGGGCTGGAGAAAACCCTTCACTCGAGGAGTGCTCGAGGCTGACAGAGCTCCACCTAATTTAAATGAAATAACTCCCTCGCTTTCCCTCTGACCTCTGGTTCCTGCTGGTTGTCATGGAAAATGGACAGATTAAACCCAGAAAGAATTTGAAGGAGGACTTAACTAAATTGGAATTGCAGCCCCGGAGCATTGTTTCTCAGCCTGTTCCTGTGGTGGCCCCACAGTTAAATCACTGAGCAGTGACACGTACTGAGCACAGGTTACAAACCCACTGAGGGCAGGGCAGGTAAGCAAAGGCAGCCTCTCCAGCAGCACACTGGGCCCTGGCAGGGTCTGCTCTGCTGCAGCCCAGCACTTCTCAGTCTGCATGGAAGGGAAGTTGGCACGTCTGGTTGGATCTCCACTCGCCCTTCTGCTGTCCCTTGTTGCTGCCAGAGTTAGGGATGGACAGAGGACAGGGATGGAGCCATGTCAGGTGGACAGGAAGGGCTGGAGGGCTCATTAACATGATTAACATGGGGCTGGGAGTTTCCTGCTCTATTTTATATCCCCTCTGACCCCATCTTCACTTAGCAACACCAGGGAAGGGGGGAAGAAAAGAAAAGCAGGTATCTATGATGCATAAATAACCTCGTTGCCATGACAGCAGCAGTATCTGCAAGCACTATCAGTATTGAGAGCTTTTAGGTAAATGAGACCTGACACCCTGCCCACAAAATGAAACTCCCGGGTTAAGCAGGTGAAAAGGAAGTCAAGTCATCTGCCAAAGGGCAAAGGGCTGGACAGGAGTGCTTTGTTTTTAAAGAGATTTCTGAGCACAAGAGATGTTCCATCACCATGCCTTTGTAAGGAAAGCAGCGTGTGATGGCAGTCTGGGCTGTGGCACAGGCAGGGTGTCACAGCAGTGACAGCACCATCGTGTCACCCCTTGAGGCCCTGGTGACCTGGGCTCAGCCCTACGTGTCCATCCTGCCCACGGCTGCTGTGACACCGGGCACCCATCGAGGAGCTGCTGTCTCTGAAAGGTTTTACACAATTCCCAAGTGCTCTGTTTGGTTTTCATAAATGAGCAATAAACAGTGACACCCTCACTTCAGGGAGAGACAAACTGTGAGCATGGACATGGTGGGGACAGGTTTGGTCCATGCCAGCAGAGAGGGGCATAATGGATCATCATCATATTCTTCATCATCATCATCCTCATCCTCTCCCAGTGCAAGCAAAACCAGACAAGGCCTCTCGAGTTCCCCTTTTGCTTGCTGTGAGCTGCCTCTTGCTTTTCAAAACCCCTTGAAAAAGAGGAAGGGAGTGCAAGACGGTGTCACTGACACTTTGTGATGGGAGACTGGCCTTTTTGCAGAATATTCATCTTTGGGAGAGAAGGGAACTGCAAGGTGGGTGCTGTGGCTCTGCTTTGTGCCTGTGCTTAGCAAGCGCTGAGGCTCCAGACACCAAGCCAGGCCAGGAGGACACAGAAGTGTTCTCCCTGCTGCACAGCCTGGCTGAATCCCAGCTCCGGGTGCCCTCTTTGCCTTGGTGACCCTGCCTTGTTAAAGTCTAAGGAGTGACAATCTTGGATGAGGCCTTTCCAGGCGGTGGAGGTCCTTTGCTGGCTCAAGTGACCAATCAGCACCCAAACACCTCTAGGGTCAGGTTTCCCCTGCCTTCCCTGTCTCCAAACACACCCTAATAAGCTTAATGTCCCAGGTAATTACTTCAGGAGAGCTGATCTGCTGCTCCACACTGGCAGCCTGGTATCAGCCCAAACCGTGGAGAAATCTCCCATGGATAATACACCAGGCAGCAAGGACAAGGCAGACCAGCAGCTCCTCGCCCTTGAGCACTGCTTCAGGGACTTTTTCACCAGAGCATTTTTTTTAATCTGATCTGCAAGTATTCAGTACAACCAAGGGGGTTGTTTTATCCCAAAATGTATTGCTCACTCTTGGGTTTGTGCTTGTGGAGAATGATGTCTGTGCTGGGGGATCACTGCCGTGCCTGCCCCGTGCTCCTGCTCCCCGCTCCCATCTCTGTTCCCATTCCCATCCTGTCCAGCCCGACAGTGAACTGTGCCAGAGCCTGCTTCCAAGTTTATTTTTACAATCTGTTCTGCTCTGCATGATTTCTGGTGCCAATGCAAATCTCTGCTGGTCCCAGATGGAGAAGAGAGGCCACAGGTCATTTCTGCTGCAGATGTACCCCCAGCCCTGCCTGCACTCCCTGCTGGGGCTCAGGAGAGCCTTTCCAGGGGTGCTGTGCCCACGAGCTGAGCCCTGAAAGTGACCCCTCTGTGTGAACTAATGGCACCAAATTTTCCATGCAGACTACTCCAAGAGAAAATTTCCCTCACTGACTGCTATTGCTCTCCAAGGAACCACTCCAAAAGTGTTCACTCTATATCCCACTTTGGGAATTACTAGTGTAACTAGTCTGTATTTTCCCCAGGGAAAAAACAGAGGGTTTTTTCTGAAACATTTTTTCTCCTTACTGGAAAAATCTTCACTACTGGAGTTTCAAACATGAGGTGTAAATCTTTCTTTTAGATCATTAACTCTTCCTTGGCTCTTTCAATTTTTTCAACAGTCTCTTAAAGATGTGCAGGTGCTGGAGGAGGGGAGATGTGCAAGAGGAAGCCTCTGTAAGGAGCTTGTGGAGGGAATAGGTGCAAACCGGTTGGTATCAGGCCCTGCTGGCCTTTTTGGCCCCTTTTTTGAAAGGAAGGGGGATCCAGATATAATGTCAATCCTTGATCTGCAGCTTGTACCTTCTCATTTAATTTTACCAAGGATCAGCACTTATCACATCCTCCATGCACACCAGCAGGATCTGGTGATGCTGCAGGGTGCTTTGGGGAGGACAGAGGGAGCAGATTCACCCTGGCTCTCCCAGGCACTCAGACTTATACAGCCCATGGGGTGTCCTGCACACCCCTTCTCCTTTCTGGAGGACAGACACAGACTCATGCACTGCTAAGGAAACCACATTCACCTACTTAAGACAGAAATAAGTACACTGACTTAACTGGGAAATATCCAGCATGCTTTTCCCAACATTAACCTCTCCTTGCACAGTAACCTTATTACAGCCAGACGAGTGACCAGTGCTGGCCTGCTTTAGGTTTCTCAGCAAGTATAAGAAGATTACCATATACATCTTATTTCTGTGGTGATAAGCAGCTTAGACAATATGACTAAGGGTCACTCCATACAATAGGTCTATGGAATTATAATTTGGTGGCATTATTATAATTGGTGGGCAATGGAGTGAGCTGAAGGTTTCCAGCATGCAGCCTCAGGGCTTTGCAGCTCCATGCTAAGACTGGGGTTTGTCAGGGGCTGATTTTTCTGTTTCCCACAGGAAGTAAGGATATTTTGACATTTAGTGCATGACAACATTTCTGAAAATAAGAATAGATAAATAAGAACATTTTGAGAATACTGAAGAAGTTTGTTCCAGTCATGACCTTAAGAAACACTGTATTACCTGTGTGATAGAAAATAGGATAAACCATTTCAAACCCAGAGTGCAGAAGAACAGCCAAAGCTGCTTTTGGCATGAGCTCCATGGAGGGCTGGAGCTGTCCACAGGAGCCACCAGGCCCAGGCAGGCAGCACTCTGCTCCTCCCTGCTTTCCAGTGTTACACAACTCCTGCACTCCTAGCTGGAGCCACATTTCACCTCCACTCCTCAGGTGTGTTGCTGTCCTGCAGATTCAGCAGCACTCAGAGCTGTGCTGTACCATCCAGTTACATTTTGAGCCTGCAGTACAGTGCATTAGGAAAGAGGTCAAAGTGCCATTGACTGAATTTGTCAAGGGAAAAAGCAGTGTAACATTAAGGAATTCAATAGATAACCTGGCTCCAGGTCCAAACAAAGCCAACTGACCCGTGGTCTGACTCTGAACACTTGCAAATGCCAACTTATGGGTTGCAGAAGGAGAACCTGGGGTGTTCTAACTGTATCGGGACATTCTGACTCTTAAAATGTCATTATTTGCCTCAAATTCTTCCATCCTTTTTCCAGTGATCATTGGGCTTCCATTGGCTGAGAAACAGGGCAGATTCACCTCCAGCTGCTGCCAGGCTGGCTCCTGTGACACCTGCACAGCCTCCAGCTCTGTGTGACACCAGGGACACCTTGGTGAAAGCCCCATGTCCAACCCCGTGCCCAGCCCTGGCTGCCCCCATCTTTGGGGTGCTGTCTCTGGGGCTCTGAGCAGGCTGTGCCCCAGCTGCAGGCACACAGGGCTGGGCAGAGACAGGGGCAGGGGGGGCAGCCTGGGCAGGACCTGCCTGGGTTTGGGGAGAGAGCCCAGCACAGGCAGTGGGTTTGGATTCACAGCACATCCCCACTGGAAGGGGACGGTGTCTTTGAGAGGGAGCAAGAAAGGGGAAAGGAGATCATGTTTTCTCAATGCTCTTATCTGAAACAAACTCTTAATAAGGATTGGGATGAGCCTGGATAGAAGGGGGGGTACCTGTGATGTGGGGAGGAGCTGGTGGCAGGTGGGGGGCGAGTGTGGGGGCTCAGCTGGCCCGGGCAGGTGCTGACAGACATCACCCCCAGTCCAGAGGAGCACAGGGGCACACTGCCATGCCAGGCTGCCACTCCAGCCAGCAGTGACAGCTCTGCTCACTCCTCAGCCTCTAGAGAGGGCTGGAATGCTTACTGGGCTGATGGTGACCAGTATTGCCTTGGGCAGGTGGAGCAAGGCATCCAAATAAACCCAAACCCCAAAGACAGGGACAGGAGGCAGTAGGACTCCAAATAAACCCAAACCCCAAAGACAGGGACAGGAGGCAGTAGGACTCCTCTGGCTCCTTCCTTCTCTCCTCACCAGGACCCCCAGGTCCCACCACTGCTGGTCCTCCAGTGTTTGAGTCCTTGTGGCTCTTAAGGTTTTGGGACAAAAGGTGAATATTCAGTCTCTTTTGATAAAAAGAAGTCCTCTCTCCATTCTCTAAAGAAAGTTAAGCCAGAAGTGTACAGGCTTTGTAGTATTTGATGTACTATAAAGAGAGGCCAAGAAACACAGGAGGCCTGGAAAACACCTCCATGAACAGAGTGCTTTCCTTACAAAGGCAGCATGGGCAGCAGTGGGGATAGGGGAAGTTTGCAGGCAGGGCACCAGGCTGCAGGCACAGCCCCAAGCTCTGGCAGCAGGGGGGTCGGGGGGACACTGGGATGGGCTCTGTGCCAGCACCACCCTGAGCTGTCCTGAATGGCAGAGCACGGCGTGGGTCTCCCTCCTGTGCTCAGGGGCTGACAGTGATCCCAGCCCCTCCGGGCTCCGTCCTGAGGAAGCTGCTCTGCTGACTGCAGGCCAAATATAGCAGGAAACATCAGTTGTGACAGAAGTTCCTCTCTGAGGGCTTGGAGAACTCAGAAGTGCCATTATTTCCTGCATTTAAAATGACTGGTAATCAAAAGCCTTGTTTGGGAAGCCCCATTTGTGCCTCACACAACTCTAGGCTCTGATGTACACTAAAATCTCACATTAATTATGCATAAAATGTACATCTTTGGCTTTTAGGGACAGAGGAAACAGTTTTGTCTTGGGAATAACAGAGAATTATTTTGGCCTGGAGCCAAGAACACACAGCCCAGTTTTTGTTAATTTTATTTGGTTTTGGGTTCCTTTCTAAGTGCAGGCAGCTATTTGAAAAGGGCCTGTTTCCTGCAGAAAAGAAAGTTATTGTGCTCTCCACACATTCTTTTAATGCACCATTTCAAAATCTGAGCAGGCAGTGCCCTGCTTGTTTCCCTGGCTCCAGGACTGGCAGATCTCAGGTGACTGCAGAGGACATGTCACTCTGCTCTGGGTTGTCTTGCACCCCTCTACACCTAAAAATCCAACTGGGAATCCTCCAGCACCTTAGGCACCTACTAAACCACGTATAGGCAGTGGGCTAAGGAGCCTGGAAAAGGATTGCAGTGACAGAAGTGATTCCATTTGGGATGGGGGATCCTGGGTGGGAGGGGGGAGCTCCCAGGGTGGGCACAGCCTGGCTCTGGGCCAGAGGGGTGACAACCTGATCCCCTGGCACCAAGGGACACAGGGGGACACAGGGGGGCACGGGTCCCTCTCAGACACCCGCTCCACCACAGCCTTTGCCTTTCCCCTGGCTGTACAGAGCAGAGCAGCAGGAGGTGGCTGTAGAACATCCCAGCAGCTGTTACAGTCCAGGCCCTCCACAGCCTCACTGCTGGGCTCTTCCCCAGGGCTGGGGGATGTGGCACAGGGCTCCCCCCTGAGCTCCTGCCCCGGGCACAGGCAGGTGTGGCTGCAGGGCTCTGTGCCCCCAGCCCACCCTGCAGAACCCTGCTCACCACCTCGGCCTCGGGAGCGCCCCAAGGGCTCTGCCCCTCTCCAGATGCTGCTTCCAAGGAAGAACAAACAATGCAGAGCTGCCATGATATATTTAACGATGAGTCATTCTCTTAAAAATTATCAGCTGTGAAAGGCTTTCACCACTCTGGGAATAATGCAATGATGTATTCCATGTGAATCAGTGCAGAGCGTATCCATGGCAACCCCATCCTTGCAGTTTGCCAACACTTGGGGTAACCGGCCTGGAAGAGTTGCAGAAAATAAACCTGCATATTATGGGGTTTTAAAGGAAAAACCGGTTTGTTTTGAATTACAAGTGGCTTGTCTGCATGTTCAGCTTAGCCTGGCTGGGTTGGCACTTTGTGACCACCCCTGCCCACAGCCCCCGTGGCTCCTGTCCCTGAGTGCCACCTGTCACACCCAGGCAGGCTCAGCCCTGCCCTGCTCTCCCAGGCCTGGCAGGGACACAGGGACACGGGGACACGGGGACACAGGGACACGGGGACACGGGGACACAGGGACACGGGGACACGGGGACACAGGGACACGGGGACACGGGGACACAGGGACACGGGGACACGGGGACACAGGGACACGGGGACACGGGGACACAGGGACACGGGGACACGGGGACACAGGGACACGGGGACACGGGGACACAGGGACACGGGGACACGGGGACACAGGGACACGGGGACACGGGGACACAGGGACACGGGGACACGGGGACACAGGGACACGGGGACACGGGGACACAGGGACACGGGGACACGGGGACACAGGGACACGGGGACACGGGGACACAGGGACACGGGGACACGGGGACACAGGGACACGGGGACACGGGGACACAGGGACACGGGGACACGGGGACACAGGGACACGGGGACACGGGGACACAGGGACACGGGGACACGGGGACACAGGGACACGGGGACACGGGGACACAGGGACACGGGGACACGGGGACACAGGGACACGGGGACACGGGGACACAGGGACACGGGGACACGGGGACACAGGGACACGGGGACACGGGGACACAGGGACACGGGGACACAGGGACACAGGGACACAAGGACACAGGGACACAGAGCCAGGCGGAGCCTGAGCCCGGCCCCAGGGCACCGAGCAGGGGCAGGTCCAGCCGCAGGGCAGCATTTCTGCCTGTAGGGAGTCTCAGAGCAGCTGGGACGCGTGTGCCCCGCTCAGAGCCTGGCTCCAGAGGGTGCCGGAGCCCGGGGTATTTGGGAACACAGGCCCTCTCGGAGGCTCCATCCACAGGATGTGTTCTCCCTGTGTTCCCTGGGCTGCTCCAGAAAGGTGGTTTGTGGAAAACTGCTGCTCCTGCTTCCCAGAAATGTAAGGGCAAGGCACAGACGTGCCTTGTGTGAATGAGATGCTGTTCTGAGCAGCCTCTTGCATTACTCAGGAGCTGAATTTTGAAAACCATAGACAAAGCATTGTGGAAAGCCTCAAAAAAACCAAAAAACATTCCAATCTGCTCTTGGCTCTGGCACAGGTGTCAGACTTTCCCTGGTTTGGAAATATGGATCCTATAGAAAATGAAAAAATGTAATTTTCTGTATGGAAGTTGCTTAAACACAGCACCTCCAGGAAGAGTGCCTTGTCTTGTCTGGCATTTGCTGGGTCAGTCTGTGCCTCCCCCAAGGAAAGAAAAAGCAGAGAAGGGCAGGTTCCTCCAGGGAATGAAAGGGCTGGTTTGATGCAGATCTCTGGGCATTGATGGCTGCCCCTGGAGTGCTACCTGCAAACGCAGAGCAGCAGTGCTCAGGAGGGGGGAGAGCAGCAGAGCTGGACCATCCCCCTGGGGTGCTCGTCCCTCCTGAGCCTCAGCCCCCTCCCGGTGCTCTGGGAATACACAAGCTCTGCTGAGCTCTGCTTAGACACCTAATGGGCTTTGTGCCTGGAGAGCCCAGCCTGAGGCAGCACAAAACATGATTTTCCCTTCAGTGTTAGGAGGTGAGTGACTCCAGCCCATCTTTATTTTCTCTGAAGCATTATGAAAGACTAAACACTCCAAGAAAATGGCATCCATTCACAGCATGCCAAGGCCACTGGCGTGCTGATAAAAATTCTAATTGCAAGAGGGTAACTATCAATCTCTGTGACTCATGCTACAGAAGATGCTGAAATGGCACTCTTGTTTTCCTCTCTCAAGCATTCCGTCGCAACAATCGTCTCTTTATGATAACGTCCATAAAGCACATGCAGTTCTTGATAGGCTTGCTAATTTCACTGAACAAATACTTCATATTTCACTATTAAAAATAAGGGAAAACAAACAGGGAAAGGATGAAAACTGGTGGAGTGAAGAAAAGAGGAAGAGAATTGGATAAAGGAAGGTTAGGAAGAGAAACAGTTTGGCTTCTGCCAACTTAAGATTTTTCAGTGTTCTAAAAAATCAGAACCAAATATTTATCCATTTCCCTATGTTTCACCTCTCCAAAACCTCACCATCCTACGTGCCAGCAGGTCAGCCTGGCTGCCATAGGACCTGCTCCTCTCCCACACAGTGGCCACAGCTCACTTGTCTGCAAGCACTGCTCAGGAGACCCAGCCCTTCTGCCGTGGGTAGAACTTCCAGGATGGTTGGATGTACCCCAAAAACAGCAAACCCAGCACAGGGAAGTGAATTTATGGATGAATCCATTACCATATTAATCCCTGCCTAACTCCCAGACAGCAGAACTGTGTCTTGGCACAGCCCCAGAGCTCCTGAGCCCGTCCATGCTGTCAGCAGCGCTGCCTTGGCTCGGCCAGGGCCAGACAGTACAGCCTCAGGGAACAAACGTGAGCTAAATCTAATCTCCTGCTGGATCCACCTGAACTGCAAATCAGGAGCTGAGCTTCTGCCTGCTCTGTAGGGTGTGCTGGCACCGAGCAGGGCACAGGTTCTGTACAAGTGCGGGACAGTGCCTGTCCCAGGTGGCAGCACCTGCCGCGTCAGGACGGAGGGATGGGCTCAGGTTCTCAGTGCCAGGAACCTCCTCCATGGCAGTTCCCAACACGCCTGCTGCATCCCCAGCACAGACATGAGTAATGACCCCACACCTTCTCACCTCTCAGCTGCCTGCTCAAGCCCTGAGGACCCCCAGCCTCCCATCAAATAAGGTATAATTTCACAGAAGAGCTCAACAATGTGCTTTTAATGTCTTGCCCTAGGGCTGCAAAAGACAGTCATGGCTTAATTCCAAATGCTCACTTTTCTTAATACCTCTGATTTTTTGTTTTGTTTTGTTTCCTGGACTGTGTGCAGCAGCATGTACTTGTGGGGTTTTAAAGATGGGTTTTAGAATCATTCTTTGCCATCAGTTTCTCCTATGGATCAGCTGAGAATAGCTGGCCAGAGCCTGAGGATGCTCTGGAGGAAAACAGCCTGGGCATCCTCTCCCTGGTCCTCACTGTCACCAAAGGCAAAACTTTCTCAATGTCTCTAAACCCTTCTACTGCTGAAGGTCTGTCAGCTAAAGAACCATCCATTTCCTCAAAAATCAACCTATGAAATGAATCATTTTGATAAGTGCCAGAATAACACTGCTCTATTTTGTAGGAATTCATGTTCTGAAACGAGTTGAGCTACAAACGAAGTAAGTAGAAAAGCAGAAAGATATGTGAACACAAATTTACATAGTTGGTATGACAACAGGGATGTTTTGTTCAGATAAGACTGAAAGGCCTTGAGGGGAGAATGGAAGAATATGTACACTCAAAAAAAATTGCAAATCTGGAATGGCTTCCCCAAGATAGACAAGAATTTATTATTAATTTCCTTCAAAGAGAAGATAAGGCTGGGACACAGGAGAATTAACCTGAGACTCATAAGTTCTCAATGAGCTGAAGCCAAGCAGTGAGCAAACCTCTGGCTTACATCAGAGCTGCAGCTGGGAGGGATGGTTAGTTATTAATTGTTAATTGTAGGAACATTTCCTCTGCCTTTCCTAACAAAGTTCAGTGTGTTTGAGAGATAAAGAGCTACAGCCCTTCTGAACCATTTACACCCAGCCTTAAAGGCTCCCCCAAGGTTCAGCTTTGAGTACATGTGCCAGGAACCTCCAGGAATCCCCATTTTTTTCTGTTGTCCCTCCCAGGGAGGCACAAACTGAGGAAAGCTTGCAGTCAAGAATCATGGCCACCTGGTAGTGTAAGACAAAAACTGGCCCCTGGTTTTGTCACTTCCAGTGAATTTTAGTTTCAGAGCTCCTACAGGAACAAAGCACCAGAACTGCCTGGAGCAGCTGCTGCTTCCCAACGCGGTGCTTGCAGGATGGAGAAAACCCTTCTCCCTTCCCAGGAAACGTGTTCTGGGGGCTGTGGGGATGGTGGGTGGTGGAAAACGCCACCAGAGCAAGTCTGTGCTATTCCCAGCTGCAGCAGAGCAGACACGGAGCCAAACCCTGCCTCTCCTTCCCTAGCTGCAGAGCTTTCCAGCTGATCCCTTCCCTGACAGCCAGCACGGGTGCAGGGTCACTGTGCACCGTCCCCTAGGGCCTGGCAGGAGCTGCTGAGGGGCAGGGCCGGGGAGTTCTCCCCTCATCTCCCTGCAGGGCTGCAGCAGTGCAGCTCCCTCCTTTCCCTGCAGGGCTGCAGCAGAGCAGTTCTCCCCTCCTCTCCCTGCAGGGCTGCAGCAGTGCAGTTCTCCCCTCCTCTCCCTGCAGGGCTGCAGCAGTGCAGCTCCCTCCTCTCCCTGCAGGGCTGCAGCAGAGCAGTTCCCTCCTCTCCCTGCAGGGCCGCAGCAGTGCAGCTCCCTCCTCTCCCTGCAGGGCTGCAGCAGTGCAGCTCCCTCCTCTCCCTGCAGGGCCGCAGCAGTGCAGCTCCCTCCTCTCCCTGCAGGGCTGCAGCAGTGCAGCTCCCTCCTCTCCCTGCAGGGCTGCAGCAGTGCAGTTCCCTCCTTTCCCTGCATCCCAGTGGGAGCAGGGAAGCCGCGCATCCCACGCGGCTGTCCCGAGGAGGCAGCGCCCAGGAAAGGGGCTGGAGATGTGGAACATGGCAGATGGAAATAACAGCACAGAACCACGAGCCAGCCCGTGGCAGCACCAGAAATACCCCCCGGGGTAATGCAGTTCTTCTGTGCACATAAAGGACAAAAGCAGGGGTAGATTCTGATGAGCCCCAGCAGTGCTCCTCCCAAAGGCACCTCTGGTGGGGGGAGATGGACAAACTGCAATGCAGTCTGGACATTTCCCACTCTGTTATCCCCTGATTTTATGCACAACAAGGAGCTTTCAATTCTCCAAAGTTAACAGGTATGACTGTTTTTATCTCGAATTTAGCAACGTTAATTAGAAAAATCTGTTTTGTGGTAACTTATGATAGTCTGGAGAGCTGTCGTTTTTGTGTTTTCTTTGGAGCAACAGAAAAGAGAGCAGGAGATAATGGACTTTGATAATGTTGAACTGTTTCAGTTTGATGAATTCCGATGTTTTTTGCTAAAACTACAAAGCCATAATCCACTATAAAAAACCTAAACAGCTTATGTACCTTATACTCTTATACATTCCCATTTCAGAGCTTGTATTTTCGTCTGCCTCAGAAGCCGAAGTGACACAAATTGAAATGATCAAATCAAAGGAAAACATTTTTACCTCAGCAATATGAAACACCTCTGATGTTATAGAAACTAAACAAGAAAGTCAAAGTGATTTGACATTTCCCATCAAAACCTAGTGCTGACACACTTCTGTGACACGTTTCTGATGTGAGGATTCAGGGCCCTGTCCCTTCCCTCCTCCTCTCCCATGTGCTGTTTCCTCTATATCATCTTATATATTTTCTCTATATCATCTTATATATTCCTCTGAGAAAGAACTTACAAACTCTTGTTTAAGAAAGAATATTATGCTTTGTAAAATCCTGTAGAAATTTTAATGAGAAACCTAAGAAAAGGAACAAGAACTGGATATTCCATCTGATGCATTCAGTATCCCAAAAGTATCTTAATAAAGTTAGAAAATAAGATAATGTAGTCCAAAAATACTTAAAAAGCCTTTCAATCCAGGCATCCCCCATACAGGGGGAATAAAAAAAAGGAATTACTGTAAAAGTCATTAGTATGTGATTTTATTCTAAAATGCTCACTATTTCTAGGTCTGCCCTTCAATATTCCAGGGAGCAGAAATCTTAAACCTTCGTTTTTGTGTTTTGACTTCAGGGAACTCTTGTTTACAGAGCAGTATCTGAATCAGACAATTATTTAACTATCACAACGGAGACATCAGCTGTTACTCAGTTCAGTTATTTCTCTACCTTTGCAACCCGGGAGTCTCCCCCTTGCTCCGGGGCTTTTCTCTACCTGGCTCCTAAAGAGCCTGGCCAAAAACATTGCACTGCGCCCCTCCCAGCCAATTGCCTCGCAGAGGGGAATGGAAAACTCATTTACACACGGTTCTCTCCCAGAGGACAAGGGTTCTTTGCCGGTCCGGAGGCAACAGCGGGGTCGGGGCAAGGCGGTGCCAGCCTAGACAGCCCGAGCATCCCCCGAGCATCCCCCTGCATCCCCTGTACCCTCTTGCATCCCCTGCATCCCCCGGGCATCCTCTGCATCCCCCGGGCATCCCCTGCACCCCCGGGCATCCCCTGTATCCCCGGGCTCCAATCGCCCGCCCGGCCCGCTCCGCTCCCCGCCGCCACGGCCGCTCCCGTGTCTCTCCGGACAGGAGGCAGCGTTGACAGCGGATCTCGTTCATCCACAGCAGCAGAGACCCAGAACTGCCGCGGGCTCGGCCGGCAGCTCCCGGGGCTGCCTGAGCTTCGAACTCCCTGAGCTCACAACTACAGAGGCTGAAAGCGCAGCGCCGAGGCTGGGAGGGACAGCAGGACAGCGGGACAGAGGGACAGAGGGACAGAGGGAGAGAGGGAGAGAGGGACAGAGGGAGAGAGGGACAGAGGGAGAGAGGGACAGAGGGAGAGGGGGACAGAGGGA